>CAUYQV010095485.1:0-21077 GCA_963574575.1 Galagoides demidoff
CAAACAACAATGATGGCTGCAACCAAAAAATGGCTGGGCGTTGTGGCGGGCGCCTGTGGTCCCAGCTACTTGGGAGGCGGAGGCAGGAGACTCGCTTAAGCCCAGGAGTTGGAGGTTGCTACGAGCTGTGATGCCATGGCACTCTACCCAGGGGGATAGCTTGAGGCTGCGTCTCAAAAAAAAAAAAGAAACAAATGTGTCAGGGAATGGTGTCAAGAGAAGTAAATCCTGCCCCAAGTTTCAAGGGATTAGATGAGTTAGCTGTTTTCAACGAGTGTGCCATGTGGCACACTGGTATGCCCTGAGAGTATCTTGGGTGTGCCAGAAAAATTTTAAAGATCATTAATTAAATTATTTCAAAAGAAGTTCAAAGCACAATAAGTATATCTTGAGATAAAAACGAAAAAGTTGAGAAAAACTGATATGAGTCATTGAGGACACAGAGGATGTGTAGGGTGCCATAGGTAGGATGAGAGAATAGCAATAAAAGATATCTGAAAAATACTAGGGTGTATATGGATAGAGGGAAAAGTACCCCTTTTATTGGACAAGTTCTAAATAAGCCAGATTATGTGAGAAACCCAACCTTGACTTGTAGGAAGTGAGAATCCATTGCTGGGGGCAGGGAAGAAGAGCTTATTCATATTTGTGTTTTAGACAGAATCCTCTGATGGCAGTGTGGAGGATGAATTTAAAAGCAAGTCTGGAGCCAGCCAACCCATGCAGAAAATGAACACCCAGAACACCTATGTTCAGGGAATGATAGTGAGGAGGGACAAACCACCAAAATATTTCAGAAGTCAAAGTTAGTGGCTCTTGCCTATTGATTAGACCTCAGACCCATAGTGATTGGATTCTGCAAAGACTCTTGGCTGGTAGCTTGGTGACTGGTGAATTGTGGCAGCTACTCAATGCAGTGATCCTCTTTGCACTGTGAAATTATTAGGAATAAACTTTTTTGCATTTCAACCCCACAGTGATACTGAGAAGCAGCTGTCAGTTGAGTTCTATTCAGTCATCTAAATCTTTAAGAAAATATCTATTTTCCTTCAGTTTTCTTCATGGCCTCGTGATGGAAATAATTAAGCTACTTTGCAAATGAAGCAGTATTATTCTAACCCGAGAAGATAGGCAATGGCTTCTGGTGCTTGTGTTGATGTTTAGTGCCACAAGAAAGCTAAATCTGCCTCTCGATAAATATTTATTGAGCATCTTTATGACACAGACACCAAGTAAAAATAAGCTATAATTATTGCTCTCTGGCTGCATGGGAAGGTAGGTACATAAATAAGATCAGGATACAACCTTGTGGTAAGTTCTGAACTAAAACAGAAGGTAGCCTGGAAGAACCTGACAGTTTGGCCTGGGAAATAGCGAGATTCTCAAAGACCTTTTTTTAGGATGGCAGAGCCTCACATTCCCGGTGGAGTATGGGCTATTAGGCCATTCCAAGTGGGGGTGAAAGCATGAGCAAAGGTGGGAATGTAGATGAACAATGCAGAAATGGAAACTGCAAGAAAATTCAGTGTCACCAGGAGCACCAACATAAATACAGTGAGGAAAGAGGAGAGGCAGGGGCAGCAGAGAGGGAAAAATCCATTTTGTAATCCGAATAATGCCTTTTACATATCAGAGAACATTCTGAATGTCTAATAATCTCTGGACAGTTTTCTTACCTTTTATATTACATCTCTAAAAAATATGCCCTATAGACTAACATGTTATGCCAATATGCAAGGAGCAGAACAAGGGACTGATATTGGTAGACATTATTACATGGCTTGTGACTTCGCAGTGACTAATCATAAAGAGACAATGTTTGCTGTCCAGAGTTCCACATGCTAAGTATTCTTAAGCTCCACTCTTCCACTGACCATTTTAAAAGGGCCCTGGGATCTCTTCCAGAAGCCTTAGCTGTCACCGTGAGACAATCAAGGTCTCAGTTTCCTCCAAGGAAAACATCCATACAAAAAACAAAACTGCAAAACTCACTCCACAGTCATCGCAGCAAAGACACAGGCTCAGACTCACAAAGTGTGCGAAGTCGGATCAGATAATACATAAAGAAGCACTTTGGAGGTCATGAAGCTCCATAAAAATGTTAAATGGTAGCATTATTGGGGATTCTGCTACAGCAATAAGTTACTTTATAAAGCCCCTGAAAGAATTTTTATTGTATTTTCCCACTGTGCATTTTAGCAAATAGCAAACGTGTAGTAAAACTTTGACCTCGAAATTGCTTCCCACATCTGAGCAGCATTGCAATTTGGAGCTGCAAGGAACGCATGAATATTAAAATATGTTAAAGTAACTTACTGTGTTGAGCCCCAGGCCATTAAGCATATATATCAAATCCTCAGTGGCTACATTCCCTGAAGCACCTTTTGCATAAGGGCAACCACCTAATCCAGAAACTGCAGAGTCCACCACGTTAATTCCCATCTGGAAAACAAAGCAAAACAATCAAAGCTAGTGTATTTATGGCAAGTAAATGGTTGCATTTTTATTTAACCTGTGGCAAAGAGCAAATAAGCAAAATCTGACCCTGTTAGGAGCTGTCCCTGGGGTGTTGATTTCCCTTCTGACTAATCTTATCTCTTAGGCAAACAGAAATTTTGCTAATGCTCTCCCTCTGGAAGTAGAAAAATCTTTGATCAAAATTAAAGTGGTGTTACTCCTTGATAATAGTACAACGGTAGATGGTAGATCTTGAAGTAAGCTTAACTTATTCCCAGGGTTTATATAATCTCCAATTCTCTAGCTTTATCATAAAAGCATCACATAAATGACATGGACTATTCCTAACATCCCAACTAAGAATCAAAGTACCTTAGAAGATTGGAAGTGGGGTGTTTAGAAAGGAGGGTTCTCTGTATTTGAAATAAAACCTTGCAGGTTCAATTTACTCATTTAATTTACCCAGTGTTTATTGAGCCATTATTTTCTGGCACAATACTCTGCTTTCAAAGAAATGATGTCTAAGAGACAAGGCCACTACCAAAAACATCAGCTCATATTTATTGGATCCTGACTAAGTTCCAGATATTATTCTTAACGTTTTATGTGTATTAACTCACAGCTCTCACAAAAGCCATGAGATAGATACACTTCTCTCATCCTCAATTCACAGAAAGAGAACCTAGGTGCAGAAGAAGTTGAATAATTTATCTAAGGTCACCATCTGGTAGGTGGGGTCCTCTGTCTCAAGAGAACTCACAATGTGTCTTGATTTGTTGCCTCTGGAACAAAGTAAGTTGGTAGGTACACAATTGGTGCTTGGTGCTCTCAGAGATGGATAAGTTCTGCATGGGCTGGAGAAGCTTTGGAAGACATGAGTGCCAGGTCTGGTGGACGGTAAACAGAAGTGAACAAGGGAGAGAAAGGGAACTGAAGTGTAGCTAGGAATCAAATTGCACCTAGGAACTGTTCCCTGGTGGGAAGATATGCAGAAAGCAGTTCCTGGTGACTGACCTATAACTGATCTACAGCTCATTACCACCTAATTAGCATAGCATGGATGGAGCTTTTACGAGGACTTAAAGGAAAGCTGTTATATAACCCTACTATGTAGCCTGCTATGTGTCTCCAACCTGTCAGTCACTCCAAAGGCAGGAAACAGCAACCAACCCTGCCAGGAGAAAGGTGGAACAAACTCGTGAACATTTAAAAGGCAATGTGTGATCAGATGTCAGGTCTTTCTCCACCCGTGGAGATTGACCTGTTTCTCTCTCTGGAATGTACTCTCACTTTGTGACTCATTGACTCATCGTGTAGCTCTCTTCTTCACTGTCACTTTGTCTGGCTTCTTTCTTTTTCCTATAACAAACTGTGCAGGATGGCTCTCTATCTGTTATCAGCTCAACTTGGCCCCAGCACACATTCTTGTGACCCTGGGGACCAGAATACCAGGAACCATCCACACATACCTAACATGAGCATAACGGGATCTGAGAAGGGATATCAAATGTTTATAATAGGAGACAGGAGGCTGGCATCCCATGCCCCCATGAAAGGTGACAATTAGGTAATCAGAAGCTGCAGAGAGGACAAATCTGACTCTTTGCTCTTGGGCACTGAAGAGCAAGTAACAGGATCTCATCTAAAATGCGAAGCAACTGGATACTGAGGAATTGGCCAACCAGCTAGGTCAGTGGTTCTCATCACAGAACTGGAATCACAAAATGCTTCTACCTCCCAAAATTTCTGATTCAGTGGGTCTTGCCAAGGTCTCGAGAATGTGCATTTTTAATAAGATCCTGGCTGCTGCTGCTGCTGCTGCTGATGATGATCTAGAGGGTCTTACTTGCTCTTTTTTTCTTTCCTTTTATTTAAAAAAAAAACGTATTCTAGAATAGTTTTAGATTTTCAGAAGATTTGTGAAGCTAGCACAGTTATTATAGATTACACACTCAGTTTCCTCTCTGGGTAACATCTATTAAAGAAAAAAAATTATTCAATAATACTTGTTAAAAGTATAGCAAGGAAGACTTTATTCAGGACCACTGTGTTAGTGAAAGCAAACGTTGCAACAAGGTCTTTCAGGGAGGAAGAGAGATAAGGCTCAACTCCAAATGCAGCATAGGCAAGTAGGAAGGATCAGGGTGGTGGTCAGTGGACGGAAATTACTAAAGAAAATCAGTGTAAAAGGAATTCTGGCTTACCTGACCTAACAGGATTTTTGCTGAAGAAAGTAAAGGTGATCAGATATCCCCTGTGGGATGGTGGAGCTGAAGTGACGTGATCAGTTACAGAGGGTGAGTGGATATAAAGGATGAAAGTTCTTGCTGAACTGTTAGCAGGAATTACTAGCATTGGATTTTACAAAGAAGTACACAAGCAGACTTAAAAGAAATTTTGGAAGCCTGATTAAAGTTTGGCCAAGCAAATTCTTTTTGTTGAATCTTATATTATTTTTGTACATGTATCACAACTGAGGAAACTAATAAGCAAATATTAGCATATTTATTATTAACAAAAGTTCATATAGTATTTGAATTTATTTAAACATTTTAAAAGCATTTATAAAGACAATTTTTAACCTGATTTCTTTTTTTCTGGTCCAGGAACTCCTCAGAACACTATATTTTATTAGTAATTACGTTTTCTTTGGCCCTTCTTGTGATGAAGCCCAGACTTCTCAAAGTCTGAGAAGACTTTGACTATTTTGAGTAATACTGCTCATGAATTTTGTACAATATCCTTAGATTTGGGTTTGTCTAACTTTTTTTTTCATGGTAAGACTGGGGGTATACAGGTTAGGCAGGGAGAACACAGAGGTGAAGTGTCATTGTCAAGGCATCATATCAAGGGTACATTACTACCAACAAGAATTATGACTGCTGAGATCAACCTTGATTGCCTGACTGAGGTGATGTTGCTGGGTATCTGTCTTGTGAAGCACAACCCCTATACCCTTTCCATTCTGTACTCTTTGGAAAAAGTCCAAGAGTAAAGAATATCTGTTTAAATTATTTGGAATTCTTCTGTATGAGAGATTTGTCCGTTCTCCCATATTATGTGTTCATATGTTTATATCAGTAGTGATTCCCAGATATTTATCTATATTTGTTTTACTACTTTGGGATATAATTTAATACTAAGGTATGTAGGTTTTGTTCAAATTGTTCAAGATTTGGCCATTGGGAGCCTTTCCAATGGGCTCCTATGTCCCTTTGGTATGCCCTGGGGATTGTGCTTTTTGAATCACTTTTCTAGAGTTTCCCTAGCAAGACTTAAGAGAATGCTTTCTGAAGCTCACAGGGAAGAGTTACCGTCCTTAAAAAGCCCTGGAATTCTCTAGCACGTACTGTAAGTTTACAAAAATTAAGACTGTTTTTGCATCTCTTTCGTCTTATATTTCTGAACGTAGAAAGGCCTCAGACCTGACAAATCCCATCATATTCAGATGTTTATACTGTTCAGCTAAAATACTGGTGCATTTACAGCAATTTTTATTTGGTATAAATCAAACTAGTAAGAATAAGGGAGTGTGTACTAGAAGTTAAATTTGTAGCATTGTCTAGTAGTTGTAAAAAGGCAAATATTAAGGTACTGGCACATTGTGAGAGTGGGCCATGACATTAAATAGGCAGGGGGTATTCTTGGCTTATATTGTAGTTTAAAACTGATTTATTCAGTAGACTTGAATTTATTACTTGAGGAGACAGAAATTAGAGTGAGTTTCAATGCTGTCTACCCATCACAATCATTTGAGGCCTTTTAAAAATACTAACACTTATGCTTCTCTTTATACCAATTAAGTCAAATGTCGGTCTGGAAAGGGGTCAGACATCAGTGTTTCATTAAAGCTCACTCTGGTTATTCTTTGTGCAACTCTGAGGCAAGACTCTTACCCATCTCATTTATTACTGATTCTGGGTATGAGTCAGCCTTAACAATAGCGAAACTCTGTAACCTGGGGCAGTAAAAAGTTAAAGTCTGAACATTTCAAGGAAACCAGTTTTTTAAAAAAGATCCCAAAAGGTATGAGGTAGTCAAAGGAACCAGCATGATAGATTGAAAAATGACTTTAGACCTCAATGTGCATGATTCACTCTCAGGGGCTAGAATCCACTTATTGTGTTCCCTTTCTTACTGCTGAGGACTCTGAAACTACAGAGGTCCCAGAAAGGAACCTTGTCAAAATAATACAGTGTTTAGTCTTAATTAGCCTTTTGGGAAACAGTGAACAAACAAACAAACTTCACTCTTCAGTTTTGTAGTTAAAGGCTAATGTAACTTATTGTTTGGATAAGAGTAAAACTTTTACTTGTATTAGAGTGACCAGTGATTATCATAGTAGAGGAACAGTAAATGACCAATGTTACAGTAGAGCAAATACAAATAAATAGAGAATTCAAGGAAATATGTTCAAACTCACATTGTATCAAAGATTGTGAGTGAAAATGAGAATATTACATTTTATACTTTCATATTAACAAAGATGAAAGAAGAATGTTTATAAGTGAAATGCCTATATGCCTCTGGCCAAAAAAAGCCGTTTGAGAGAGAGCAGTGAAAAGACTTTGTGCAGGAATACTTGTGAGAAACTGAGGCAGAATCCCATATGGCCGAGTTAGTTGCAGGCCTAACATAACCAAGGCTCTGGCTGGAGAAGCATTTCCAAAGATGTCCAGAGTGCATTAAGGAATTAAAGTTGATTTCCTAAGGCCAATAAAAAAAGCGCTTTGGAAAACTGGCCAGATACCCATCAGTAACCTTTCCTGACCTGTAGTAAGTAATGAAGGTCACTTGCTGATGGGTCCAGGAATGGAAATGTGCTTGGGGACCTCAACAGAAGAGGAATTCACCCAATGCATACAGGTATCTAATGGCGCAGATGAAACCTGGGCTTGTGAAAGGCTTTTGAGAAGTCTAGCCTGAAAATTCCTTATAAAAGGTTCCAGCAAAAAAGGCCTACATGGGAGCAGAGGTTTGCACACAAATTCCTGTATCCCAAGAAGTTTCTTTATGCTTTGTTTAAAGATCCGAAGTAACAGCCACCAAATGGTAAGGCCAGCAAGGGCAGGTATTCAATCTACCTTGTTTCTCCCTAGCCTCAGGCATCATCAGATAAGAACAAAGAAGTAATGGCTAACAACATGTTCTCCATTAAGTTATGTTAAATTGGGTTATGTTGAAAGGGTTATGTCAAAAGGCGTATGTTGAGTGGATTATCAGAAGCTAATCACAAGGTAGTCACATAATGTTTAAATGGACCAATGAGGTCATAGCTGTATTGCGTGCATGTAGAAAATTCCCTATATAAACCAACCACAAATAAAGAAGCTCACCATTTTGCCTGAGCAAGCAGATGGTCACCTTTATTTAAAACACAATTTCAATAAACATGCTTATTCTCTGCGACATCACTTTTCCGCGAGACCCTTACAGCAACAAATGTTGATAATGAAATAGTATAGAGCAATGAAAAATGAAGCAATCTATATCTTCAACAATATGGAAAAATCTCACAAACCAAAGGTTGCTTGCAAAAAGGCTCAAGAGGACATAACAATGTGATTTCATTTAGATGAAGTCCTAAAATAGACAGTAATACTCAGTGCAGTTAGAAGTTTAAGGTCATAGCTATCCTTTGAAGTATCAATCGAAACAGACATCAGGAGAGCTTCTGGGATTCTGGCAACATTCCATTTCTTGAACTAGGTTGTTAATTCTAGTAATACAAGTTTTTGAAAATTCACTGAGCTTATCAATTGTGTGGTTTTCAACATGTGCATTATACATCAATAAATGTCAATGACAAAAAGGGCATTTTTAGAATGGAAGGTAAACAAACTAGTGGGATATCCAGCAAATTGGATTTCATCTGGTGAGAAATAAATTAGTAATCGTCAATTGTCAGTATTCTTTGTATTAGTGATTCCTCATCAAAATTTATTCCTAGGAATATTTAACAAAGCTGAAGTAAGTAATTAGATAAGAAACAAAACCAAATAAGTATGTATAGGTTGCCCATGGTATACAACACACACACACATACACATTCATATAAAGACTCACCACAGTATGTTTTTTAAGAGTGAAAATTTGACAATAATCCAAATGTCTCATAATGAAGACTAATTTTAATTAAGGTAGAGGTATAAAATGGAATAAACACTATTTAAATATATGATCAAGGGAAAGAAACAGGCTAGAGGATAACAGTACAAGTATATAGGGTCATGATACCATTTTCTAAAACAAACACACAAACAAAAAACAGTAAGATTTGGATGATATTCCGAATGTGAGTACAGCAATCATGAATGTTGTATTTATAGGTGATTAATTTTCTTCTAATTCTATTTGTCTCTGTTTTCCACTTTCCCTACAAGGGATGTTAATTACATATATCAGTAGGAAAAGAAAATAAAAGTTTCTTCAAACTTTACATTGTAGTACAATGATAGTGAATAAATGAGAATGAGTGTATAGAAATTTAAGACTGAATTACTCATTTAACATAACTTTACAACTAATTGATCTTAGTAGAGTTTAAGCCTGCAGGGCTAATTACAGATATAACCTGGTAAAATAGATATAATATGGGTAAAATGGATGCTGGAAAAGAGTCTTCCTATCTTTTCTATTATTCAGTTACCTCTAGATATGGATTCTCTTTCAGAAAGCTCCAGCCACAATTAATTGAATCAATCCTAAGAGCAACCCATTCAGCAAAGCCAGTATTACCTTAATACCCAACCCAGAAACAGGACACAATTAAAAAAGAAAACTAGAGGCCAATATCACAGCGGATGCAGAGGCAAAAACTACCACGCAGTGCTAGCAAACAGAATTCAGCAATACATCATAAAGATGATTCATCATGATCAATTAGGATTCATCCCAGAGATTCAAGCATAATAAAACATATGCAGATCAATAAACATGATTCACCTGAGAAACGGAAGCAAAATCAAAGATCATATGCAGAAAAATAGATGATAATATCCATCCAATAGATGCAGAAAAATATTTGATAATATCCATCACTCTCTCATGATAAAAATCATCAAAAGACTAGGCACAGAAAGGACATATCTCAAAATTATAAAAGCCATGTATGACAAATCCACAGCCAACATTATACTGAATGAGAGAAAAGTTAAAAGCATTCCCCTAAGAACTGGAACAAGACAAGGGTGCCCCCAGTGTCACCATTTCTATACAAATACCCAGGCAGTCAGACAAAAGAGAGAAATAAAGGGCACCCAAATTGAGAATAAAAAGGTCGATTTAGGCTTGGCACTTGTAGCTCAGCAGCTAGGGCCCCAGTCGCATACATCGGGGGCGGGTGGGTTTGAACCCAGCCCTCACCTGCCAAATAATGACAACTACAGCAAATAAATAGCTGGGTGTTGTAGTGGGTGCCTGTAGTCCCATCTACTTGGGAGGCTGGGACAAGAGAATTGCTCAAGCCCAAGCGTTTGAGGTTGCTGTGAGCTGTGACACCACAGCACTCTACCGAGGGGCGACATAATAAGACTATCTCAAAAAAAAAAAAAAGAGAAAAAGGTCAATTTATCTTTGTTTGCTGATGAAATGATATTTTATCTAAAAAACACTAAAGACTTTACCATAAGATTCCTAGAATTGAAACATAAATTCAGCAAAGTTTCAGTATACAAAATTAGTGTACACAAATCAGTAGCATTTTCTATATACTGATAACAATCCAACTGAGAGTCAAACCAAGGACTCGATCTATTAACAATAACAACAAAGAAAATAAAGTGCCCAGGAATATGCTAAGGAGGTGAGAGATCTCTATAAAACAAACTACAAAATACTGGGGAAAGAAATCATAGGTCACATGAACTAATAGAACATCCCCCTGCTCGTGAATTGGCAGAATCAACATTGTTAAAATGTCCATACTGCCCAAAGCGATTTATAGATTCAATGTAATTCCCACTGAAATACTAGTGTCATAATTTACAGATTTAGAAAAATAATCCTAGACTTCATTTGGAACCAGAAAAGAGCCTAAACAGCCAAAGCAATCTTAAGCAAAAAGAACAAATCTAGAGGCATCATATTACCTACTTCAAATTATGCACATGGCTATAGTAACCAATACAGCACGGTACTGGTATACAAGTGGAGACAGAGCCCGATGGACAGAACAGGGAACCCAGAAATAAACCATGACGAGCTATGACCAAGTGATCGCTGACAAAGCAGACAATAATATACACTGGAAAAAGGAAGCCCTGTTCAGAAAATGGAGCTGGGAAAATTGGATAGCCACATGCAGAAGAATGAAACAGGACTCCTATTTCTCATGACAAAGAAAAAATAATTCAATATGGATCAAAGACTTGAATGCAAGATGTGAAACTATAAAAATTCTGGAAGAAAATCTACGAAAAGCTGTTACAGATATCAGCTCAGACAAAAAGTTTATGACTTAGACCCCAAAGGCAAAAACAGCAATAAAAAAATAAATAAATGAGAGAATTACATTAAAAATTTCTGTGCAGCAAAAAAAAAAATCATTAACACAGTGTACATACAACCTACAGAATGAGATAATATATTCACAAACTCTACATTCAACAAAGGACTAATATCCATCATCTACAAAGAACTCAAACAAATTAGCAAGTAAATAAATAAAAACACAACTCCATCAAAAAGTGAGCAAAAGACTGTTGTTGTAATCCTCCCACACTGGGAACTTGTTCCCTGTAGTTGTAATATTTGCACACTATTGGTGGGAATACAAATGAGGGCAAGCTCTGTGGAAAACAGTATAAAAATTCCTCCAGGAAGGAAATTTAGACCTATCGTTCCATCCAACAATCCTGCTACTGGTCATCTACCCAAAAGAAAATTACTCATTTTATTAAAAAGACACTTGGATTTTAATGTTTATGATCAACCTTAGTGCCCATCAATTCATGAGTGGATAACAAAAATATGGTACGTATACTTTCTTGCCTTTTTCACCCATAAAAAGGAAGGAAATAATGTCATCTGCTGCAGCTTGGCTGAAACTAAGGGAACCATCTCAGAAATGGAGAACCAAACACTGCACGTTCTTACTCATAAGTGGGAGCTAAACGATGGGCACACGTGGGTGCAAAGAGAGATGAAGGATGTTAAGAACCAAGAAAGGGGAGGGTGGGGAGGATGAGGGATAAAAAATTTACTTATTTCATAAAATGAACACTGTTCTGCTGATGGGCACATCCAAAGCCTGCCTTAGGCACCATGCAAGATATCCATATGACAAAAAATATTTATACCTCCTTAATATTTTGAAATTAAAGAAGATAAAAGTTTAAGTAAGCAAGTATGAAGAGAGTTAATTCATGTGCGTATTACCTGTAAAGGACACCCTGAAAGAATTAATTCCCGTCAGAGTCTCTCTTCAAAAAAAAAAGAAAAAATTCACAGTACTTTAAAAATATTTCTTTGTATTCAATGTCCCTTAAATTCTCTCCTGTATTAAACATACAACTAACTTCCCCAGAAATAGAGATCTTCTCAATGGATAATGTTACCGTGTACTAATTTATATATTCTTATCTCTTAAAAAGCTACTTTAGACATTTTTAGTCATTCTCTTCTAAGAACATTTGATCTTACTTATATGTTTTCTTCACATCTACTTCCTTATCCTGTTAGAAATCATTGTAATAGGATGTAAATAAGTTCTGAAAGAACTAGGAAGGACAAAGTCTTGTTTATTTTTGTTATTTATCACAAATGGAGGGAATATATTTGTATTTATCATATAGACCACTTAAATCATATCAGATCATCATGTGTTTAAAATAATAGATGGGCCACTGAGCTCATTTTATCTGTATTAATGGCTCCTGAGAATGGTTCCTTTCCCTCCTCTCCAAACACATAGCACTATTTCCTTACTGAAGCTCCTGGGTGTGTGTGTGTGTAAAAGCACACGGCAGAAGCAATTCTTAACGTCATGTCACAAAAACAAAACATTGGTTCTTATTATTTTTAAAGACAAGTACATCTTGTAGGTGAGGAACCACAAGGTGGCAATGTAGCACCAAAATCTACCAAGTCAAAGTCAAGCATTTATAATCTCACTGTGGTCCAGCCCCAAAATGATTACATACACACATACATAATTAGGCTTATGTTTGTCAAACAAATAATTTTCTTACATTTACTATAAGGACACTTTTACTAATGATGGGGAAGTCATAACTATGGAGTTCAATACACACAGTATATTTTTATTTATCTCCCTTTGTCTCAAAGTGTTTATTAAGCACGTTTTATGTTCCAGGGACTTGGAATTTAGGCAAAGTACTATAGCTCACAGAACTTGGCATTGGAAATTAAAATGACTATTTTTTTTATATACCACTAAGAAGTAGCTTACTATTATGTGTCTTAAATGAGAAGTAATTGTCTTTAAAGCTCAGGGAATTAATGACCCCCAATATTGAGGTGTCCTTGGTTTCCACTCTTCTCAAAGCTCATAATTCAAGCTACTAACCAAGTGGCCCAGGATGTGATAAACCTGTTTAGTTTGATTATGTATGCTCTTGGATAACGCAAGGGCTCAGGTAAATGGATAAAATACTATTGGCAACTTGTTATGGACAATGGAAAATTGCAAATTTCTTCTATACTACACACAATCTTAGGTGAGCCTGGAGAAGTATTAATTTTGTGTGATTTTTAGGTGCCCCGACCGTGCTGATATGGTATTAATAAAAACAGTATCTCAACTTGTTCTCTAAGCACTGATTCTTTAAATCGGTGGTTCTCAACCTTCCTAATGCCTCCTAATGCCACGACCCTTTAATACAGTTCCCCATACTGTGTTGACCCCCAAACCATAAAATTATTTTTGTTGCTACTTCATAAATGTATTTTGCTAGGTATGAATTGTAATGTAAACATCTGTTATGCAGGATGTATTTCATTGTTACAAAGGGGTGGCGACCCAAAGGTTGAGAACCGCTGCTTTAACTAAAACTGATAAATATAATAAGAAAGGGTGTAAAAGAATTCATTTTGTGAAATTAATGATCTTTCTGTATATTATTTCAAAATATTTTATGAAACCTAAAATTTTAGGTACTGAAATTACTCAAGCCCCAAAGAACACTTAGAATTTTAGCAATGTGATTATTTTTCAATTAATCATACTTCATTACCCTCAATGCTCAAAAATTACTTTAAAAATCTGTAATAATGTTAGATTTGATTTAAAATAAGAACAGTTTTGAAAGTGGAAATTATTCATTTTCATATTTAGGTTACTCATTGGGGAAAGACAAAATATTCATGTAGGAAAAAATATAAAAAAATACTCATTTTTAGAATTACTCATATATGAAGTTTTACTCCTATTCTAGTGGCCGTGCCAGCCATGATTAATAGATCACAGTATCTTTTACAATGAGCTTGGATACTGTAGCCTTACGATACTTCTCTACCAGCACTCTATACACAGTATAGATACCATATAAGCTACGATACCACCTGAAAATGAACCCTATCAGTCACTTAAGTGTATTATGAACATAATGGCATGCTATGCAAATCACAGACAATGAGCAGTTAGTAGACCTGAATAGTGGCCCATTCTTCAATTAAGTATATATCAAAATGGTATATAAATAATTTTATAGAGGGAGGGAGATATATTGGTATATAAATAATTTTATCAAGAGAGGAAGCTACACCCCGTGTTGAGGAAAGACCATACTAATGAGATTATTAAGCTTTCATATTATTCCTATCATCTTCAAAGGTTTTCCTAATGTTTCACTTCTCCTTGCCTTAGAAAAGACATAGATTCTATTTTTGCCTTCATTTGGTATACACAAATTGAGATCGAAATAGGAGGAGGAACATAGAAAGGAGGAAGACAATGAAAAAAGGATAAATCCTCAATTTCAGTAAGATGAGGGAAATAAGAAACACTATTAGTGAACATTGATTGAATGTTAATTTGTCGTAGGATTGTTCCATATGCTTCACATATGGTAACATCCCACAAGTCAGTGTGAAATGGTGAGTAGTACATGCCCATTTTACAGATGAGACAATTCAGGTTTGTAGAAGGCAAGTGATTATGTCCTTCATATAGGGTTAGTATGACTCAAAGAATGCAAATCCAGGTCTACCTGAGCACTTTGCCTGATACTAACAGCTAACATTTAATAAGCATGGATCACCTGCCAATCACATTCCTAAACACTTCCCATGGATTAATATCACAATTCTAGGGGGCAGAGTGAAGCAGGATGAGGGCCCTGACAAAACAAAGGAATTCCTTTTCTTATGAAACCTTCTTCAGCTTTCTGAAAAGTTTCCACACAACTTAAAAACATTATCGAGCAACTCTAGAAAGGAAGTGTTTGTTGTCCTGGTGATTGTATTTCTAGGAAGCTAGCCTAAGAAAATAGCCAGAAATGTTCTGATATATTTATATTCAGAGACGGATATTTTTGTAATTTTCCTTATGAGAGTAAAAGTTAGGCTCAATGTCCAAAAATAGAAAAAGAGTTAATAAATTTTAGAAGATTGACTATGATGAAACAGCAAAATATTTTCAAAGAATATTTACCAGTGGAAAAGTAATTATGAGAAATGAAAGATAAAATAACAGGATACTAAATATGTTTGGTAACATTCATTTGTGTTTCTAGGTTTTTTAAATTCTCTGTAATGCATATATATCACTGAAGTATTTAGGACAAATGAACTTTATTAATAAACGTATACTTTTTTTTTTTAGAATCATTCTCTTCTTTTGCCAGTACAATACGCCCAAGGGTATAATGATCTATCTCAGGCTCTCATTTCTTGGTTTCCATTCAAATTCTGTAGATGATTTCTCTAAGACTCATCTACTTTCACCTTTTCTTGAGATGGCATTGCTCCCATCACTTCACTTCTGTAGCCATCCATGCTCTCTAATATGTTGACATGAAATAATGGGACCAGTGATACTCAAATGTTAATGAGCATATGGTTTCATTTAGTAGTTTTGAGGCCACACCTGACATTCTGCCTTTCTAATAACCCCCAAATTATGCAGAAGCTGAAAGTCCATAGAACACACTTGACACTTGAGTGGAAAGCAACTAAAATTCTTCTTGGGAAGACCTCAAATGTCAATATATCCTGCTCTGATCAATGACTCCCTTCGGCCTACTTTTAGATCAGCATAGCCAATCGGAGTTCATATGTCAATTGATAAAGTCAGATTAAAATTTGCCACCTTGCTAGCTGCTTTATATCATTCCATCATTCTTTGTTTTCCCTTCTCTTTTAGATGAATATTTTTATGATTCAATTTTATCTCTTCTGTTGACTTAACATTTAGACCTCTTCTTTAAATTGCATAGTAGTTGCCTTCTGATTTCCAATACACGTCTCTAATTAATAATAGCCTATCTTCAAATAACCATATCATATGTAGGGAAGAGGATAATAAAAGAATCCTTCCACCCATTCTTTATTCTATGGTTTTCCCATCTTTTCCTTTTACATATACATAATATATTTACAAATTCATAATATAATGCAGTCAGTTATTTCTCAGAGCAATTAAAAATGAAAAAATGCTTTCCTCCTGACAGGTGCCATTGCTGAGGAATTTGGCTAGAATAAGAATGGGTGGGATTCAAGTCCTGCCATCAGTTTTTGGTGGACGCTCACATTTTGGAGGTAGAAGAGGAAGATGAATTAGGAAAAAGACAAGAAGTTCAAGAGGAAGTTCAATGTCACAAGCCAGGATGAAAAACATTTCTCTGAATACTTATACCACAGTGATGAGTGCCGCAGACAGCTAAGGAAAATGATAGCTGAGAAAATCCACTGGATTTACACCAATGGCAAATTTTGAAATTGGTCATTTCAGCCAAGTGGCAGAACACGGTTGAGCTGGCCAAAGATTTCCAAACAAATGGAGAGCATACAGACTAGTGCCTGAGAGATCAGTTTCAGGAGACTAATGTCTGTTTGAACCCGCTCCGCCTCTTTCGTTGATGATGCAGTTTTACCTGTCTATTCTTCCAACTGCAAAATGAGTACCATAGTACCAATTCACAGGCTCGCCAAGGATTCCAGGAGATCTTTTCTGATATGTGCTTCCTCACCCCTTGGCATACAGCACTCAATAAATGCTGGACTTTAAAAGGATATGACAAGGATAGAGAGATAGACAGAGGACACATGAGGATAAAATGAAGAGGAGAATTGAGGAAGAGGTTGAGGGATACATGTGAATAGGGAAGAATCGAGGTGACAGGTGTGTAAGTAGGAAGTCATAAAGGACAGAGATAATTGAATGGAAACAAAGAATGATGGCACACATAGAGGGGATGATTAACAAAGAAAAAGCTTTATAGATGGGGATGGGTTTAGAATCAGGGCAGACACAGGGAGGTGAGCCAAGCAATTAATAGAGAAGACTATGCTTTGAGGGAGGGTAAAAGGAGAGGGCAGTATGTATTTTCAAACACAGACATGTTAAAGAAATAAGGGCCCTAAAGCTTCTCAGGAAAATGAATAAGAAATATCCTCAAAAAATAGTGATTGACTTCACCTGTTGAGAGTCCCAGAAAGAGGTAACCATCTCATTTCTAGCTGTTTGACACTCTTCTCTCTCAGACCCAGGTCTACCTTGCTGTCATAATAGTCTTCAGTTTGTGTACTTGAGAGGTGGATAGAAATCAGCTGTCAATGGACATGAGGAGGAGGAAGACAGTGGAAAGAGCCATGAACATCTCTGCGTGTAAATAATACATATGCTTGTTTCTATGAGTTCACCATGTATTGTTAATAATAATTTGAAAACGCACATTTTCCATCTACGTGCAGCTCCAAATCTCTTTTAAGACTGATTGATTGATTTAAAAGAGTGAAGTCCCATGGCTTTTACCAAAAATATTTTTGGGGTTGCCAAATGTCATATAGGTGGTCAGTTACAAAAATCAACCTAGAACTTAGGCCATTTTCTTTCCGAAATTTCACATGTACAAGGTGACTAGCTTCTAGTTCCAAAATAGGTATTAATGGGAGATTTACCTAAGATTGTGGAAATACAAGTATTAATAATCAAAATAAATATGTATGCTAAAAGACAAAAATGGCTGCAAACAGTGGTTCTGAAAAAGAATGAACAGTATTGTCAATACTCATAAACCTGGGAGGGTGTGTGAGAATGGACCTTGTGTTTTGATCAGCAGTGTTCATGAGTTTTTCTATTTTTTAATGTGTGCCCCCAAGACAGCTCTTCTTCTAACAATGAGTGGCAGAAAGAAAAAAAATGTTGGACACCCCTGAGAGTTGTACTAAGGGCTTTAAACAGGAACTGCTTCCTAGTACTTCTAGGAAGTAAGTACTGTTATTATCACCCCCATCTTAGAATTAAGAAAACTCAAAAACATTTAATATAATCGTTCATACAATCACCTGTTTGGTAAGAGGTAAAGCTGAGATTCAGAATCAGCAAGAAAGGCCTCCTTCTGATTCTCTGCTTTTGACAGGTGGGAATATGAATATGCCCTCTAAGATGTTTCTATGAGACACCCCGTATCTTTATTATAAATTCTCCCTTTTGCTTAAAGTAGCTTGAATTGGCTACTGCTGCTTGGAGATAAAGAATAGCTAAACAACACATAATTAAGTTAATGACCCAGGATGGAAGATATTCATTAATACACAGTAGACCGTGGTAGCTATTATGAGAATTACAAACAAATCTATTCAGAAACACCACTGAGATGGGTTGTCTATTTTGTTGTGGAGCAAGAAAGGGGCAGGAAGAGGACAAAGAGAGAGAAAAGTATTCCTGTGGATTGGACTTTAAAGGATGTTGACAGAGGTGGGGATAGTGAAGGAAGGTATTCCATAAAGAGGGAATTTTTTCAAAAAAAAAAAAAGAAAGAAAGAAAGAAAAACACATATGATGAACATGCCAAGCATATACTAAGAAGAATTTAATGACACTTTTATTGCCTGGGCTTTTGGGCTGTGAATGGATATTTCCTGATCATGGGAGGCCTGGAATGTCTTGCTACAGGCTATGGGCTTTATTCTCTAAGAAACGGAGTTCAATCTAAGGTTTATGACTAATTATGCCATCATCAGCACTTTGTTTTATTCAAATTGCACTAGCAAGAAAGAAATAATTGAGATTGATGGAGTTTGAGGAATATATAAGTAGAAATACTAGTTAGAAAATTAGTGTAATACATCAAGTCATTAGTGATGATTATTGAAAATGAAGAAGAACGAAGAAACCATTTCTGTTAAAGAATAAATTTGAGATAGATATGCAAGGTAAAATAATGTCTAAATGAATGAGGTATAGTCAAAAGAGGAAGTGCTACTAACAAAAGTTCTGTGGCTTCCAGCTAGACAGCTAATGGAGGATGATCCATTCACTGGAATGTGGCGTAGAATCAGCTCTAGTGAAAGAGTTTTCTTTCTTAAAAGTCATTATAGATGTAGAAAACTGGATATTTACCACATGCTCGTTCTTGAAGCATTCCTGATTTTTCAAAACAAACTTTAATTCATTTCTATCACTCATTAGGTACCCTTTTCCACTTGCTCATGTGCATCTACAGAGATTTTGTATCTTTGGTAATGTTTACATTTATAGTTAAACATTATTGTAATCCAAATAATTTGTATATAATTGAGCAGTATAAAATAATTCAATAAGATATAATTGAGCAGTATAAAATAATTCAATAAGATATGACATAATAAGTTGTCCATGGCTCCCTGAGAAGAGCATAAGGTTTTCTTTGTCCCCTGAACTCTAGGGGTAGGGTTGGGGGTAATGGGTGATGGGTTTGGGGGAGCCCTATAACAGAGAGGACAGACCTTATTTCCAAAGGTACATACTGGGGAGTATGGAGGGTATTTAATGGATGCTGCCAAGGCAGCAAAGGCTGAGTAAGGTACCTCACCAGTGAGATGTAGGCAGCCTGAAGGAACATAGGACACTCATGATGGAAGTTTAAAAGGAAAATACTTGCTGTAGATTTTCATTGAGGACTGCCGAACCCAAACATACTGGTTGTTTATAGCAAAGTTGCCAAACACCATTATGCATACAAATTCTCACATATAACCTGTAATGTATTTTAGTAATTTTTTTGTTTTACTTTAATAGTTCCACATGCCTAAAATTCAAGGGCACCTATAGTTAAAAAGGAAAAATCCACAAACAGAAAAAAATGCTTCTGCTGGGGTCAAATTAGAGTGCTATTCCCTCATGGCCAGATATGTTTCACAGAAAAAAAATCACCCATGGGGTATGGAGGAAAGTTCACCAAATATTAATCATGGACAAAACCCATTAGAAGAAAAAGTATCCAATGTACTCAGTACTATTATGAAACCAATATATAATCACCCACACTTTCATATGAATGATAAAACACAACTATAACCCAGAATGAAGGATGGAAGAGGAGGGAGAGGGAAAGGGAGGGCAATCAGTGGGACCTCACCTATGGTGCATAATCCAAGGGTACATGTCCAATCCATTAAGAGTAGAGTATAAATGTCTTAACATAACAATTAAGTAAGAGGTGAAGGCTATGTTAACCAGTTTGATATAAGCATTCCAAATTGTATATAAAATCAGTATATTGTACCCTATAAATGCATTAGTGTACACAGTTATGATTTTAAAAAATAAGTAAATAAATAAAATCAGATTTTCTTGAAATGAATTTTAATAAAAATTTTTATTTTGAAAAAAAAAAACTAATTGATGTGGCCTAATATCCTATTTGGGCAAGATATAAATTAGAGAAAAGAAAGGTAAAATCAGTGATTTCCAAAGGACAGAGACCTGTGATAGTCAGCTGTCTGTTCTTCCTTCTTTACTCATTATCACAGAAATTGATCACTGTAGGCTGCATTCCCCAAGCTCCCATATCAGCTGGATTGTTTCTGCATTTGGTCACCAGAAGGCTCTGATGGAAGGAGGTGGCCAGAGTATTGCCTGCTGGCCACTGGAGCACAGCTTTGCTTCCTCTGTGGCTCCAAACACCGTGTAGTTGACCGCAGACCAGCCCATCATGGTTGCAGCTTTCTTTCAGTGACTCTGGATGCCGTGCTCCAGTAGCATTGCTCCTTCCTTTGTTCATCCTGCCTCAAGAACTCACTGCTGGGTAGTATTCCATGGTGTACATATACCACAGTTTGTTGATCCATTCATGGATCGATGTACACCATGGAATACTATGCAGCCATTAAGAAGGATGGAGACTTTACGTCCTTCATGTTCACATGGATGGAGCTGGAGAATGTTCTTCTGAGCAAAGTATCACAAGAATGGAGGAAAAAGTATCCAATGTACACACCCCTGTTATGAAATTAATTTAAACCTTTTTATATGAAAGCTATAACCTAATAACAACCTACGGATACGGGGAGGGAGGAAGGAGGGGGGAGTGGGAGGAGGGAGAGGGATTCGAGGGGTCACTTCTGTGGTTCATCTTACAAGGGTACAAGTGAATCTTTCTATGAATAGAATATGAACGTTTTAACACAATAACTAAGAAAGTTACATGAAGGCTATGTTAACCAGTTTGATGGAA
>CAUYQV010095487.1:0-14025 GCA_963574575.1 Galagoides demidoff
TTTTGGCCGCCATATGGCTATTTCGCCAGAATATGAGTTTTATATTATTTTTGTTAATTTTATAATGTTAAACTGTAATAAATAATTGCTGAGAAGTGATCATCGAGAACTGCTTATCGAAGTTTGCATTGTTGTCAGGCCCTGCCTGCCCCATCCCCTGCCCTGTCCCCTGTCCGGCGCCCCCCCTCTGCCCCCGCACCATGTTGTCCCGCCTTACAGATGTTAAAATCTGGTCACCCTATGCCAGACAGAACAAGAGTGCAATACCGGCTCTCCTACTAGCTTGTGACTTTGAGCCTAGTGCTTTACACGATTGCCCCAAAGCTGCTGGTCTTATCTGAAAAATCAGAATGTGTCACAGGGCACTGTGATCATGTCTGCAAGGCATTTGGGCATGGACATCACAATGAACGCCACATGTTACTATCACCATTAGCCTTACTTTGGTATTTTTAAATATATGGCAATGGGGGTATTTATGTGCAGTTTTTCAGAGATAGTTTTTTATGTCCATGATTTTGCCATTTCCTGATTTAACCCTCTTGGAAGTTAAGCCACAGCATCCTTTTGACAGGTGCAGATCAGTTATGTAATCTGGAAGCTGGCTCATCATCAAAGAGGGCTGCACGCTGCCCAAACGGTGAAAACAGGAGAATCCAACTTCATATCCTGTGTCTAGACCGCGAGCACGATTAACATCCAGAAAGTTCCTTTCCAGAGACATTTAAAATCTCTCACCAGCGAGGACTAAGCCATTGAGTGAACTTTGCCCTACAAACTGGTAATGAGCCCAGCCTGACACACATCTCCTAAGGCTTTGATTTCTGGAAAATCTAGTGTAATTTAGCAAAAATTAATGGAAAATGCCATTTCCTGACATGGAAGTGAGTGTGTGATGTCAAATGTGTTTCATGGTTGGCCAGTGCCTGTGGCTCAAAGGAGTAGGGCACCAGCTCCATATGCCAGAGGTGGTGGGTTCAAACCCAGCCCCTGCCAAAAACTGCAAAAAAAAAAAAATTGTTTCATGGGGTAGGTTAAACTTTATCTGGATTTCTTGTTTTCAGCCTGTACCAGGGAGATACTTGTGTATGTGTGTGTTTTAACAAATTCATATTCTCTGTATCCACATGATACTCCTCAGTAACATGAGTGGAATTTTCTTGGAGACAGTTGGTTTAGTTCCCTGGAAAGTGATGAATGTGGCTCGCTCCTGTAGTCCTACCATTCTAGGGGAACAAGGCAGGAGGATTGCTTAAGCTCAGGAGTTCAAGTCCAGCCTGAGCAAGAGGGTGATGCCATCTCTATTAAAAATAGAACAATTAGCTGGGTCCTATGGTGGGCACCTGTAATCTCAACTACTCAGGAGGCTGAGGCAGGGGGATACTTGCGCCCAGGAGTTTGAGGTTGCTGTGAGTGAGGCTGATACCAAGGCACTCCTAGACTGGGCAGCAGAGTGAGACTCTGTCTCCCCGCTCCCTCTGCAGAAAAAAGGAAAATGGTGAATTTTGATTTTATATGTTCTTTCCTTTGGGTTAGAAAGGAGCAAGTGCTTCTTTATGCAACAGGTAGGCACAGGTTATGCTCAGAAATAACGCTGGTTAGAGACTATCACTTCTGCTTCCAGAATAGTTTTGCAGCTTGGTCTCCGATCTCTGCCAGACTGAGCCACTTGCAGCCAAAGGATGCTACGTGTGAATCAGGGAATTCCTTGATCATGAGCTCACTATGCTGGAGCACGGGAGAAGTTCAGCATCACAGGATTCCCCTGACCCAGCATGGGAGGACCAAGTACCCTGTTTGTGTGATGGGTGTAAAATCGCAAGCCACAAACTCAGCTTTAAAGGAAATTCCATCTATCCTCTTTAAATCATCTTTAATTGGATTCCAAATCCTTACTTATTTGCCGAGTGGATGACTGGCAGGAATGCAGGCTCAGCACCAACTGCCCAAGGTTGTACAAAATCCCGAGGTCTTTCCCTGCAGCAAGAGGCCCCTCTGGTTATGTGAGTTTGTCCAACCTGGTTCCCGCGACAGCCATCGTCACAGCCTCTCTGTGCACCACACAACCTCTGACCTCAGAGAGTTTGCCATCTTCCCAGGCAGGGCCTTTGCAGCTGGCAAGACCCAGAGACCCCTCTTCCTCTCCAGTCATGGGGACCCTTTCTTGTCTACCTTGGTGCTTCTGAAAGATACCCCTCTATGACCTTCCACTCTGGGCACCTCATCTCATCTCATGAATAGATCAGGATTTTGGAAAACAAAATACTATCTAATGGAAGGCACTTGTGGGCAGTCTCTGCTTTTGGCCCTGGACTAAACCTCTCCGAAGGCCCCATCTTCCTTCACAGGAACAGTGAAGAAAATGCATGTCTTAATAAATCATTCAGCATACTTTGAAAGAGCCAAACATAGAAAGTATATAAGTTAATGAATGTGTGCAGGAAATATTTAAACAGAAAATAGGTTAGCTAATGAACAGGCACACAAGAAATCCCTCAGTTGCAGAGAATGGCAGCTGGTACCACTTGTCCACCCTGGGGCAGTGAGTGGTTTTCTTGGAAATTAATAAAAATGAAATTATTTTGGATTTCAAAACTTTGACACTGCATTGAGATTTAGATTTAATACTTAAAAATCTATATGCAATGATTTTTTTTTTTTAAGACAGAGTCTCACTTTGTCGCCCTTGGTAGAGTGTTGTGGTGTCACAGCTCACAGCAACCTCAAACTCTTGGGCTCAAGTGATCTTCTGGCCCCAGCCTTCCAAGTATGTGCCCACCACTAGCTCACCCCACTAGTTTTTTCTATTTTTAGTAGGGGCAGGGTCTTGCTCTTGCTCAGGCTGGTCTCAAACTCCTAAACTCAAGCAATCCACCACTTTGGCCTCCCAGAGTGTTTGGATTACAGGTGTGAGCC
Organism: Galagoides demidoff; assembly: GCA_963574575.1. Taxonomy (NCBI): domain Eukaryota; kingdom Metazoa; phylum Chordata; class Mammalia; order Primates; family Galagidae; genus Galagoides; species Galagoides demidoff. The sequence goes on from CAUYQV010095487.1 coordinate 2,917, forward strand.
ACCAACGCCCAGCCCTACAGGGAAGGTTTCTTGTAGAAACTGCTTTATTGCATTAAGGGAGATATTCCTATGTGGGCTGATGTGCTCCTCTTGGGGGTCTGAAAATAGATCAACTTGTAGAATTTATTTGATTATCTGGCAAGATTCACTCGTTACAGAATCATCTCATCCCCATCACAGTGTCAGCTCAGAAGAAACTTAAGCCATATTCGGACTGTGAAAAGACACATTTAGAAAAACTATTTTAAACCTCTGGAAATGGCACATGTTTTACCAGATGATGCTGATCAGCCTTGGTGGACTTGAAATACAGTAGCCAAAATTGTTTCCTGTGCTGAGTGGCCACGGCCTGCAGTGAAGGAGCCCGCTGTAGAGAACCCTGAGGCAGGTTGTGGCTTACAATCACTGCGCTCCAGCTGGGACACTGAGTCGACACTGTTCCTGCTTTTGAAAAATCATTCCTTGGTTCTAGAGGTAGTATCAGCTGTAGACATCTTTCCTAAACAAGAAACTGCTGTGTTTCTCTAAGGAGTCCTTCCCGGGTCTGGTCTCTTTCACGGTCTTGAGGTGTCTTACTGAGGCACACAGAAGGGCCCCCAAAGTGCTGGGCTCTTGTCTGCAGCCACCAGTCAGCTGCTCATCTTGCTGGTGTCAGTGGGGTACATGTCATTCTGATATAGCCCATGGTGGGCAACAGAGCGTTTACCAAACAAGGGGACCTATGAATCAAAGTAGCCTCAAATTCTGAGAATTGTTGAGATTCAAGTCAGGGAAGGAAAGAAAGGGGGAAAAAAATCACATATAATCTCTCCCTCCTGGAAAAGCACTTACCACTAGCCCTGAGCAATGATAGAGAAAAGCTGAATTGCTTTGTAGTTACTGGGTAAGATCTGGAGTTAAGAACGTGAGTCGGCTCTCTAATCTTTTTCCTGGCCCTAACTTTGCAAATAAATACCAGCAATAATTGATAGTAAGCCTTCAGGTACTAAACATTTTGCTATGCTTCAGTTTCATTCAAAGAGACAACTCAAACCCAAAAACTTTCAGTCAAGAATGTATTTTTAAATAAATAAATAAGTCGGGGAATAAATCCTGAATGTACAACTAGTCCCGACCTCTGATGTCTTCTACTACCTAGAGTTTGGAGGTCTCAAGGCAAAGTTTGAAATCATAATTCCAATTTTATGAAATAGTATTCATATATTTTAGAAATATTTTCAACAAGACTTAAAATGGAAATTCTTTTCTGGATACATCTGGGTTAACTAGAAAATGCTTAATTTCCTAGTTCCTCTCAAGGTTGTGACTTTGATTTCATCCCAGAGGCAACCCCAGTTGTGAGTAGCTGCCTGGAGCCCTAGGTTGAGAGAGACAGTGAGACCACGGTCAAGTTCAGAGGAAAGTATTGTGATTGATCATCGATGCCTGTGTTGGGGCTTAGGAGTGGGGAGAGGCAGCCTGTACTTATCATCCTGGTCAAAACTTTTCTATCAATTCAAGAATAGAATTTAGGCCAAGCTTGGTAGTTCATACCTATGATCCTCGCAGTCTGGGAGGCCAAGGCAGTGGATTGCTTGAGCTCAAGAGTTTGAGACCAGTCTGAGCAAGAGCAAGAGACCCCGTCTCTACTAAAAATAGAAAAAGTAGCCAGACATAGTGGTACATACCTGTAGTCCCAGCTACCTGTGGGATGGAGGCAAGAGGATTGCTCAAACACAGGAGTTTCAGGTTGTTATGAGATATTACACCATGGCGCTTGACCCACAGTGACAGAGGGTCAAAAAAAAGTGGGGGGATTGGTGTTCTTGGGCTAATAAGCATTCACTAGACAGCAGTGGCTCCCTCGTAATCATTTTCTACAGCTTATTTTGTCCACTGCAATTGCTTATCCTGTATTATGACCTTTGGCCCATTACTCCATCAGCATAGCTGGAAGAGTGTAACGTGTGAGAATCCCAATCTATGTCCAGACTCTATTTGGGGACTGTCCGAGAGAGTTTTAAAAAATAGTATAAGAGAGAAAAAAATAATTTCCTCTTACCTTTCTAAGTTCCGGGCTGGTACTTCTGTGGCAAAGACAGATTCACAAGAGAAAAGCAGAAGTTGATTGATGGGTCTATTTCATATGTACATGGAAAATGCCCAGAGAATGAGAGGCTGTCAGATAGGTGCCTTATAGCCCTGGCGTATGTGGTATTTTCAATAAAAAACCAAAAAATTGTTAGAGAAACGACAAAGGAAAAGGACCTTGAGAATCCAGGGGTAGCAAGTTCTAGAAAGACAAATATAGTCATCTGTCCCTTAAAGGAAGTCTTGCTAAGAAACGCATCGTTAGGTGATTTCGTTGTTGTGTGAATGTCACAGTGTGTACCCCCCAAACCTAGATGGGGCAGAAATGGCATCACCTACCACCCCGAGGCTACAAATCTATACAGCAGGTTACTGCACTGAACCCTGATGGCAATTGCAATACAGTGTATCCATGTATTTAAATACATCTGAAGACAGGAAAGGTACATTAAAAATACAGTGTTCTGGCTCGGCACCTGTGGCTCAAGCAGCTAAGGGGCCAGCCACATACACCTAAGGTGGCGGGTTCAAATCCCCAGCCAAACAACAATGATGGCTGCAAACCAAAAAATGGCCGGGCGTTGTGGCGGGCGCTTGTGGTCCCAGCTACTTGGGAGGCGGAGGCAGGAGACTAACTTAAGCCCAGGAGTTGGAGGTTGCTATGAGCTGTGATGCCATGGCACTCTACCCAGGGGGATAGCTTGAGGCTCTGTCTCAAAAATAAAAAAATAAAAAAAATACGGTGTTCTTACACTCTTAGGGGACCACCATCATATATGCAGTCAGTCTTTGAAATGTCTTTATACAACACATAACTGTCTATGAGACACTGATGGTAGATGAATGCTAGTTAGTGAAGTTTGTTATGTAGATTGTTCTGCCATCTCCAGGTTGTTATGGGCCCACAGTTGTCTCTGGCGATCAACTGTATCCTTCCTGGTACAAAGAGGAAGAAAATACCTTTCTAAACTTATGTCCTGTTTTTAGGCAAATAGAGGGAGGCAGAGGGCCTTACTTGTATCTTCTCAGTTACCATGAACTTAAAATGATCCTTTTGCCAAAGTGGCATATTTCAGGTAGCATATTTTGCTTCCTTCAATAACATCCTTCTTCTTGAACAAACTGACAAGTCTGATGTGGTAGATGGAGGTCAGTGATCACTTTATTGACAAAGGCTAATTTGGAAGACACAGCCTACTGTGAGATCAAATGGTCTTCTTAGCTGAGCCCCAGAGTTAGGCAGACTTAGCACTCAGCCACAGGCAGCCCGGGACCAGGGCACTTCCCCCCATCCCTCATGCAACCCAGTCTTCCCATCACTCGGCACAAGTCTCCACCCCTCCCTGTGTCCACAAGCCTCGTGTAATCCCGCTCTTGGTCACTCCCTCTGACCTCGCCTCCCCTCCCTCTCCCACATCACTCTCTAGATTTCACCACACTAGTCTCCCTGATGTTCTGCCAACTCTTTAATCTCATTCTTGCCGTGATTTCTTCTCCACTCCTGGCCCTTTCTGCCCTGAACACTCGGTCTGCAAATTCTTTGCACCTGAGCCCAGTGTCACTCACAGCCTCAGCAAAGCCTTCCCTGACTGCATTCTAAAGAAGCGATTTTGTCTGAACCTCTATCTCTTCCTCCTACTTATTTCCTTTTCTCTTTGTCCTTTTCACCTGTTGTTTACTTATTTATTACCTGAGCCCATGAGAGCAGGTGGTTCTCTCAGGGCCTTCAGCACTCAGTACCGAACTCATCACAGATTTGACTCTCCTTAAATATAGCTGAAGGAAGGATGAATAGAGAGCCAAAGTTGTGCAGGTTTTGTTCTATATTTCTAAAAAAAAGATTGGTAGTGAGAGAATACATCTGAACAGAAAGTGACAGCTGATGAATCTAGAATTTGCTATTCTGGATGTTATGCCTGGAGGACTTGGCGGGAAAACCCAGAATTTTGTACCTGTGCCTGGGTGTTCTGCTTTAAAATTAAGCAGCAATGGAGTGTGGTAGTTAAGAGGTCACACTCTGCAGTCTCACTGCTGGGCTTACATCTGGGCTCTGTCGTTCACCAGCCCTGTGCCCTTGGACAAGTTCACTTAAGCTCCTTGGGTCCCAGTTTCCTCATCCATAAAATGGAAGTGATAACAGTAACTACTTCTGAGAATTATTGTAAACAGGATAAATATAGTCACTAAATCTACTTAACGTAGTGTCTGACATAATACAAGCACTCAATAAACGCTCATTGAAAGTAGTGGCAGTAATAGTATAATTAACTCTTTCACCAGATGTCAAAGGATACTAACTTTCTCGAATGCCAATGTACTTGTCTATTACTCTTCGTAAATTTTAAGCATTTTTTCCTAATCACCTGCCTTCCTACTGTGTGTTTCAGCTCTTTGAGGATAGCATCAGAATCTTCTTACCGTAGACTTCTCCGTTTCTTTGTTCACATTTTATATCAGTAAAATATAAAAAGGTGGGTAAGTTTCACACTTTTCTTCGTCTTCTTTGCTCTTCTTTCTTCTCTGGTTATTCCTTGCTTTCTGGGCCAGTATTTGGAAATATTAAGCCAGTGCCTTCCTTGTAACAATGTTGATTCTTCCCAGCCATGAGCATGGCAAGTTCTTCCATTTCTTAATATCTGTCCCTGTAGACTTCCTAGCCCATGTGGGTTGGCAGGGTGGAGTGTGGGGAGGAGGAGGGAGTCGGGGGAGCTGCCACTTGTCCCTTCTCCTCTTGTCCTGGTAAGATGGGGTCTTGGTCCAAGATGACCTTCCCATGTAGGACAGCAGCCTCTGCTGCCCGACATTACTGTACTTGATCCCTCTGTAGACCCCCAGTGCACTTGTGGTAACCCTCTGAGGTACGACTAGGACTGAATCTCATGCTATCAGACACACGTGAACTCAGACAAACTGAGTTAAAATCCCAGCTATGTAGTGATCTCTCTGGCTGGACGATAACTGGCCACTGGGAACCCTGCTCTCTTCATCTGCCACAGTGACACCAGCCCTTCTCACAGCGTGCTATTCACCAGACTGTGTCACCAGGCTGTGTCATGATAGCTGCAGACACACTTAAATTACAACAGGCAAACACAGAATAATAGTTACAGTTCTCATACTTCCTCTCTGGCCATCATGCTCTGTCCAGAATGGGAACCATAGTTGTTCTTCACTTAACACAATTCTAGACATAATGAGATTTTTTCTGCCTAAATCACCTACTGAAACAAGAGATCTACAGTCACCAACTCAAACACACTGTCACGCCGTCAAGTTCTCTGCACCTGTTGTCTGTGAAAGTCAATTTAAAAGAATGAAAAGGAAACATCTAGTGACAGAAAAATAACAATATGTTTAAATATTGAAAGAAATAGATCAAAAGAACACAAGATAACAATTTATAGGGCCTCCTACTGGCAGTATGTGCAACAATTTGAATAATGACAGTAATAGATTGTAACATTTTGAATTAAAAAACAAGATTAAAAACCACGGTGCAATGGTTCAACCTATAATCCTAGAACTTTGGGATGCTCAGGCAGGAAGATTGCAAGAGTTTAAAACTATCCTGGGCAACATAATAAGCCCTTATCTCTACCAGAAACAAAAATATTTAAACATGCAGCCAGGCATGGTGGCACGTACCTGTAATCCCAGCCACTTGGGAAGCTGAGGTGGGAGAATCACTTGAACATGGGAGTTTGAGGCTGCAGTGAGCTTTGGGGGTTCTACTGCACTCTAACCTGGTCAACAGAACAAGACTCTGTCTCTATTAAAAAAAAAAATGGTTAAAGAAAATCTCCAATTACTTTAATAGAAAACATTGCTCTTCCCTATGCCATGTTATCAGGCTACTACTAACCAGCCAGGCCTTGCTGATGTTTTTTCTGCTGTCTTTTACAAATAGACTCACTCTGACCCAAATTCTTGGAAAAAAAAAAATTACACACATATCTCAGCTAAATTAAAGCGAGGTCATTAGGTCTGTATCAACTATTTCCACGTCCAGAGGTGGCTAGCGAATTGGCCACAGGAGTAGCAAGTCACCTTCTACTTCATCGGCAAAGATTCTAGTATCTTTTCGGCAAGGCTAAACTTTGCCCTGTCAATCCTAGGCTTTGATTATAGACGTACGACCACACTGAGGGTGCAAAACCTGATCATTAAGTGAAAATCAGATTGGATTGATGAGCTGGGGTCAGTTGTTCAGCTTTGTTGATTAATGAGGTTAGAGAACCAAGATCAAAGAACAAATGGCAATGAATTAATTGCCATGCCCATCTGTAAGATCAGGTCCTCATAACCAATCCGTTGCATTAGACCAAGAAAAAGGCTCAAGTCCACTTTGACAATGTGATGTCAGTTCCACTTTATGATTCCTTTTAGCCATTATTTGTAGAATCCTTTTAGTAACTGTGCTATATTGATCTGAAACCTGGAGAAATTTTTTGAAATTATAAGTTTTCAGGCTGTAAGTTACTTTAAAAAATAATGTCTTTTGTTTAGTGCTCACCATGAAACAGGCCTTGAACAAAGCAAGTCACAGAGATTCTCTGCTCTAATCTTTGTAATAACCTTTTCTCTTTTCAGAAGTGAGAACAGATTTAAAGAGGTTAGTAATTTCTTAAAGGTCACACAGCTCTTAACTGGCAGAGCCAGGTTTTGTCTACATTATTCCAAATTCTGTCGTTTTAAATATGTCTCTACAATAATACCAAAATCAAGTGTGAGAACTAGTGTATTTTATGAAGGGTCTTGTATTTACCAAAACACAAACACACATACATAGCACTTTTTAAAAAGCTTTAAAGCTGGCAAATGCATGGGCTTCGTGTGTTAGTAGCTTATTGAAGGGAAATTACAAATATTTCTTGGAGAAGATGCAATATTTTTTCTGGATTGAAAGATAAATTTTGATGATCGCGTTAAGTTTGAAGAATAAATACTAATACAGTTAGAATTCTATTTAAAAATCTATTAATAATGTAAACATCTTTTTCTTACATTTATTCCACCTAAGCTCCCTGGACTCAGTTCAGATCATTTATAGTTTATCTCAAAGTACGGCAAAAAGAGGAATAAAAGATTTTTCCTTATGTTGTGTCCCTGTATACTCAGCTTTTCCCCTAGTTATTAGGTGTCAGAAATAGTGATACAGCCTCTGGGTAGAGTTCAATTACAAATGGCAAGTAGGCATTCCAGGGATTTGCCCACAGGTGAATTTTAATGACATCTGCCTACTTTGTTTCCTAGCTGGAGAAGGAAGAGCAGACCCAGGGCTGGGATGCCATGTAAATGAGTTCTGCTCCTATGCTAATAAGATCAGGTCCCTGGAGAGCAGCCAGCTGTCGGTTGTTAAAAGAAATAAAAAGATAGGGCATGGGAATAAGTCAAGTCATTTCAAAGCTGATTTCTGGAGACCTTTTCTGGCATAGGAAATAGCCCTGTGTCACAGAAGGAGCGATCCAAATCTCCAGAGAAAAGATAGGAAAGTGAGCAGGTAAGCAGGGTCATTATTGGGGGACTCTTCCTTGAAATTCATTACCCAAATAATGTGGTCTCCAGACAATAAGGGCTGTCTCTATTATTGTTATCATTTCATAGCTTATTTTGATAGTGAAAACGAAATAATAGCAATGTAATGGTTCCTCCTTATCCTTAAGGGGATACATCTCACGACCCCCAGTGGGTCCCAGAACCCTCATATAGTACTGAACTCTATATATACTATGGTTTACATGCATACCTGTGATAAAGTTGAATTTATAAAACAGTCACAGCAAGAGGTTAACAGCAACAATAATAAAATAGAACACTTACGACAAATACTGTAATAAAAGTTATGTGAACATGGTGTTCCTCCCATGGTCTCCCATGCTCTCTCTCTTAAAATATGTTATTGAATGTTTAATATATATTTATTTTTTTTGCAGTTTTTGGCCAGGGCTATGTTTGAACCCGCCACCTCCAGCATATGGGGCCAGCGCCCTACTCCTTTGAGCCACAGGTCAATGAATGTAATATTTTTGAACCTTGCTTGACCACAGTAATTGCGTAACTGAAACCACGGTGAGGGAAACCCAGGGTAAGGGGGGGTGGGCTACTGAAATAAATTTACAGTCTTTCTTGGCTTCTGGGGACTTTCACTCTCTTTCTCTTTCAACTTCTCCAGAACTTTTTCTCTTCTTCACTTGCCCCCCTTTCTCTACCAACCAGAAGTGAACACTGGCATTGACCCAATTCTCAGTTTTTGAAAATGTCTCCTGATAATCTTACCCACTTCTAAGCTTTCAGTCACTAAGGAAAAAAATTCACATTTGCGGTGAACTCAATTTTCTACAAAGGTGCCAAGAACGTACATTGGGAAAAGGACCGTGTCAACCAATGGTACCAGAAGAACCGAATATCCACATGCAGAAGAATGAAACCAGACCTATCTGGTTTCAAATTTGTATTTAGCAAATACAAAAATCAAATCAGAGCCAATGAAAGATTTAAATCTAAGAGCCAAAACTATGAAACTACTAAAATAAGCCAGTGGGGAAACACGCCAGGACCTTGGTTTCAGCAAAGATTTCTTGAGTGATACCTCAAGAGCACAGACAGCCAAAGCGAACGTGGACAAACGAGATCCCATCGTGCCAACAAGATTCTGCACAGCAAATGGAACAAACAACAAAGCGAAGACACGGCCCATAGAACGGGAGGAAATATTTTCAAACTACTGCATGACAGTGATAAGGGATTAAAAAATAGCTAGAATAGGTTAGAAGCTCCAGCAGCTCTATAGGGAAAAAATTAAATGATCTTATTAAAAATGGGCAAAAGATCTGAACAGACATGTCTCAGAAGAAAACATACAAGTGAATGGCCAACAGGTACATGGAAAAAAAAATGTTCAACGTCATTAATCGTCAGAGAAATGCAAACCAAAACTACTAACTATCTTAAAGTACTGGGTAGAGTTCAATTACAGATGGCACATAGGCCATCTGTACAGACATGTCTCAAAAGAAAACATACCAATGAATTCGTCTTTGGGCAAATCCCTGGAATGCCTACTTGCCGTCTGTAATTGAATTCTACCCAGAGGTAGAGAGAACACATCTGTCCCCAGTTAAAATAGCTTTTATCCAAAACACAGCCTATCAAGGATGCTGGTGAAGAAAGGGGACCCTTATACACCATTGGTGGGAATGTAAATTAGACTGTCACCGTGGGGAACAGTACATAGTATCCTCAAAAAGCTAAAACTAGCACTACAGGCAATCTCACTGCTACGTACTTATACAAAAGAAAGGAAATAAGTATCTAGAAAAGATGTTTATGGTGGCACTATGTATAAGAGTCAAGATTTAGAATCAATCTTAAGGGTCCATTAGCAGGCGTATGTATAAAGATGATACACATAGATAATGGAATGTTATTCAGCAATAAATAGAATGAAATCTTGTCTTTTCCAGCAACATAGATGGAACTGGAGAACATCATGTTAAGTGAAAAAGATCCAAGCACAGAAAGATACATTTTGCATGTTCTCACTCATGTATAGGAACTAAAAATTAAAACAATTGATTTCATGGAGAGGGAGTGGACTGATGGTTAGTGGAGGCTGAGGAGGAAGATGGAGAGCAGGGAAGGAAGTGGGCCGCCTTGTGAATGGGTACAAAAATATAGTTAGACAGAGTGAACAAGACCTAGTACGTGACATTACAACAGGTGACTATAGTCAACGATAAGTTATTGTGTATTTTCACATAGCTAAAAAAGTGAAATCAGAGTGTTCCTAACACAAAGAAATGATAAATGTTTGAGGTGATAGGTATCCCAGTCCCCCTTATTTGATGGTTAGACATGGTACACCTATATCAAAACCTTGCATGTCCCCTATAAATATACATATGCAACTATTATTTATCCATAATAATTAAAAATAAAAAGTTATTTTGAAATCTCATAAGAATATGTGTGAAACAGACAAAAAAGGAAAAGATGTTACATTATAGATCTGACGAGAGCTTCTCACCACAGACCCCTTTGAGAGTCAAAGGAAGCCTGTGCATCCTTCCCAAAATAATGTTTTTAAATCTGTAAGTTAAAGTAGAAAACAATGGAGATGGGCGGCACCTGTGGCTCAAGAAGTAGGACACGGGCCCCATATACCAGAGGTGGCAGGTTCAAACCCAGCCCTGTCCAAAAACTGCAAAAAAAAAAAAAAAAAGAAAGAAAGAAAGAAAACAATGCAGAAGAGACCAAGAATGTTAAAAAGAATCAAAATTTTTTTTAAAAAATTAAATTTATGATGTGGTCATGTATATCTTGCACAATATATTCACGAAACTACAAGTGCTGATTACTGCCAGAATGTCAGTATAATGATGAAGACTTGGAAATGTTGGCTAGAACAGTATAATAACAGTATTTTTTTTATTTAAAAAAATTCTTAAGGGAAACTAAATCACACGTTCTGCTAATAATCCTTTGGTTTACGGTCTATGTTCACAACTGAAGGGAATGTTGCATTTTAGTTAGAGATTTGGGAATAAATACACAAAAGCAAGCGCATAGATCCCCCTGAATTCTACCCATAGATTTAAGGTTAAGAAGACCTGGTCTGAAGATTCCCAAAAGAGACTGGGAATCCTCACTTGTCTGTGTGTTTAACAGAAGCCACACAGAACAGCGTGAAGAAAGGGGGCCATCTGTGATTGCACCCCCTGCCTCAGATTCATACATTCAGTTTATCTGGGCTTCGTGAATCTCCTCTTGTCTTTCTTTTTCTTTTTTTTTAATTTATTTTTTATTAGATCATAATTGTGTACATTAATTCTATCATAGGATACAGTGTGTTGCTTCTATATGCAGTTTGGAAAACTCTAATCCATCTAGCTAACATAGCCATCATGTCTTTCTCATAATTATTGTGTTAAGACATTTATATTCAACCTTTACACAAATTCACATGTACCCTAATAGGATAAATTATAGGCGAGATCCCCACAATATCATTTTATTCACCCATCCTTCCCCCTCCCCTGA
>CAUYQV010095489.1:0-23630 GCA_963574575.1 Galagoides demidoff
TTATGATGGCTATCTCACATTCCCGGACTTTCTTTCTTTTCTATAGTTTAAGATAAGAAATGAGGATGTTAGGATTATTGATCAATGTGGTGTACGTGACTAGCTCCCAATAAAAGGGAGTAGAAAAAAAGACATTTTGCTACCTGCCACCTAAGAGTGTGTAGTCATTTCTTGCTTTTAAACAATTCTAGGAGCGAGCTTGCACCTGCGGCCAAGCCGTCCTTCTCTCCCTGCGAGAAAGAACATCACCCAGCAGCCCTACCATAAGAAGAGGAAGTATGAGTTGGGACACCCTGCAGCTAACACTAAGATTGGCCCCCACCAAATACATACCGTCAGTGTTTGAGGAGGTAACAAGAAATACCATGCCCTGAGGCTGGACATGGGAAACTTCTCTTGGGGCTCAGAGTGTTGTACTAGGAAAACAAGGATCATTGATGTTGTCTATAATGCATCTAATAATGAGCTGGTTCATACCAAGACCTTGGTGAAGAACTGCATTGTGCTTATTGACAGCACACCATACCGACAGTGGTATGAGTCCTGCTATGCACTGCCTCTGGGACGCAAGAAAGGAACAAAGCTGACTCCAGAAGAAGAAGAGATTTTAAATAAAAAAAAATTCAAAGAAATTCAGAAGAACTATGATGAAAGGAAAAAGAACACCAAAATAAGCAGTCTTTTGGAGGAGCAGTTCCAGCTGGGCAAGCTTCTTGCATGCATTGCATCAAGACCAGGCCAGTGCAGCTGAGAAGATAGCTATGTGCTATAGTGCAAAGAGCTGGAGTTCTATCTGAGGAAAATGAAGGCCCAGAGGGCAAATAATTCTTTCCCTCTCTATCTTTTTTTGTTTTGTTTTGTTGAAGTTGTCATTATTTAGCTGGCCCTGGGTTTGAACCCACCAGCCTTCACACATGTGGCTGGTGCTGTAACCACTGTGCTACAGGCAAGAATCCTTCTTCTCTTCTGTCTTGGTTCATGTAATAAACCTTCATTATTCAAAAAAAAAAAGAATCTGAGAGAGGGCTAATAGAATTTACATAGAACTCAAACCAATCACCAAGAAAAGAGCAAAAAATCCCATTTGTAAGTGGGTAACAATCTTGAACAGAAGCTTTTCTGAAGATGACAGATGAATAGCCAACAACTACATGAAGAAGAAATACACATCATCCCTAATCACAAGTGAAATGCAAATCAAAACCACCCTGAGAGATCACCTAATCCAAGTGAGAAGAGCCCACATCACAATGTCTGAAAGCTGCAGTTGCTGGTGTGGGTGGGGAGAGAAGGGAACATTTATACACTGTTTTTGGGATTGCAAGTTAATGCAGCCTTTTTGTAAAGAAGTATGGAGAATCCTCAAAGAGCTAAAAATACACTTCTATTTGATTTTGCAATCCCATTACTAGGTATCTACCCTGAAGAAAAGAAATTATTTTTTTTCATAAGGACATTTGAATTTGAATGTTTATAGCAGCTCAATTCACAATTGCCAAGATGTGGCATCAACCCAAGTACCCATCAACTCACAAATGGATAAATAAACTATGGTATATGTATACCATAGAATACTCTTCAGTTGTAAAGAAAGACAGAGACTTTACATCTTTTACATTTAACTGAATGGATTTAGAGAACATCCTCCTAAATAAACCATCATAAGAAAGGGAAAGCTAGTATTCAATGTACTCAATACTAATTTGAAACCAATAGATGAATGACTACATGCTTACTTGAGAGAAAAATACAAGAAAGTTCAAGTGAGGGGAGGGGGAGGAAGGAGAGTAAGATGAGGAGGGAGGGTGTTTGGTAAACTCTTACCTGGGGCACAATGTAATGCTATATGGCACACCTCCTGTGTGAAGGGCTCAACTACAAGTTTGTACTTTGCCTAACAAAGTCAAACAATGTAACTTAGTCATTGTACCCTTATATTAATCTGAAAGAAAGTAAACAAATAATAAATAAAAAATGAAATAAATTAAAGATGCATCTGCCATATGACCTAGTTATTGCATTCCCATGCACTTATTCCAGAGACACACAAAAAACAAAAATAAAAACTCAATTAGCTAAAAAATAACTATATAGGAGGTATAGAAAATAATTAAAGGGTTAGAGCAAGAAAGTGAATGACTAATCAAAGAAGAGCCACATTCAAAATTGTAGAAAATTTCAAGTTATTTCTCCTCAAATTTACTCTATCTCTGTCTGGTATGTTAGAGTCTTGGACTGGAGGAAGGGGCACAACAGTTTCCAATTCTCTTCCATGAACTGGAATGGATGAACAGAACATACCTATTTGCAACAATACAACCTGTCCATAAACCATCTGAAGGGGTCGTTTCTGTTCCACCTAACTTGGTTTTCACAGAGGGAGATGCAGCAGGCGCTTCTCAGGACAGCTATATGGCAACTAAAAATCTCAGACACGTGATGCAACGTATTATGGATGGAGTTATACAGTAAACTATCTAAAGACTCTAAGGAGAAGCTGAAGCGAAACTTGTTGGGTAATTAAGACATGCCAAAGCAGCTATGTATATGGGGGGTGTGGAATTCAAAACACCCATACTATGGACCCAAGAGAGATGCATGTTCAGAAACAACTGAGAAGATCATAAGTTTTCCCCTCAGGCTGACTCAAAGACTAAGAACATGGTCACCTAGTGAAGCACTATATTGGCACAGACTCAGCCAGCAAAGACTGGGAGAGATGTTTTTTTCTAAGAAAAAAAAAAAAAGAAGAAGACACATAATTGGATATATTTGTGAGGTAAAATATGGTGTTTTACAGAATGCATACACTGTGTACTAATCAAATACTATTTAGAGTAATTAGCCTATACATCATCCTACTCATTTACCATTTTTTGTGATGCAAACTTTTGAAAACCTCTTTTCTAGCTATTCTGAAATATACAATGCATTATTGTTAACTCTAGTCATCCTACTATGCTTATACAATAGAATATTTGCAAAACTTATTCCTTCTAAATGTAGCTTCATATCTGCTGACCAATCTCTCCTAATTCCCCTTGTTTTCTAAATGTGCAATTTTCAATGACAACAAAAATTTACGAAGTATACACGAGAAAAAGAAAAGAAAGATATGAGCAAGATAAAGGGGGAGAAGAATATATGAAGTAATAATGCCAGAGGGTTTCCCACATTTGAGGAAAGACATGAATACTTAAATATAAGAAGTTCAAAAAACTCCAAGTGAGAAAAACCCAGAGACCCATGTTCAGACAAATTATAATCAAACTGTTGAAAGACAAAGAGAGAGAATCTTAAAAGCAACAAGAGAAAATATACTCATATATATAAGAGATGCTCAATGAGATTACGAGCTAATTTCTTAGCAGAAATCCTAGAGGCCAGAAGGCAATGGAATGATATATCTGAAATTCTCAAAGGAAAACAAAACCTATCAGCTTATAACTCTATTATCACTCAAAATAGCACTCAAAATAGTCCTCCAAGAAAAGGAAAAATTCAAGACATTCCCCACCTGAAAAAAAGTTCCCAGAATTTATTACCACTATGCTCATCCTAAAAGAAATGTTAAAGGTGGATCTTCATATTAAAATAAAAGGACACTTGACAGTAACTCAACGTCATTTGAAGATATAATGATCTTTCTTAAATGTAAATATATGGGCAGATATGCAAATTGGTTTATTTTCTATTGAAAAGACAAATGCATAAAAATAATTACAAATCTATTGCAATGGGTGCACAATATATAGACTTATAATTAGGGATATCAATAAAATAAAGTTAGATAGTAGAGTTATAGAGATTTTACATGTGACAGAAGTTAAGATGACATAATTTCAAAACTGATTATTAAAATTTAGCGTATCATTTATAATTCCAATGGTAAACCCAAATAAAACATAGAATATACATAAAAGAAAAAGACAAGGGAATTAAAATGTGTCACTACAGAAAAAAAACAGACAATGAGGCAGGCATAAATAAGAGACAATTAAGCTATATGACCTACAGAAAACTAATTTAATAATCATAAGTCTATGAGGTAAATATTATTTTAATTTTTATTTTAATTTAATAATCTTTAATAAAGATAAAATTCACAGAGAATACAATTTATAGTTGGAACCATTTTTAAATTTAAAGTTCAGTAGTATTAAGTGTATTCACATTGTTGTGCCCCATCACAACCCTTCATCTCCAGAACTCCTTTCATCTTGCAACACTGGGAATAAAAAAAGTAAGACACACTAAAAAAAAAAAATAGAATTACACCAGTAAGTCCTTCCATTCTTATTTTTTTTATTAAATTATAACCGTGTACATTAAGAATATCATGGGGTACAGTGTGCTATTTCCATACACAATTTGAAATACTTTCATCCAACTGGTTAACATAGCCTTCATTTCTTTCTTAGTTATTGTGTTAAGACATTTATATTCTACATTTAGTAAATTTCACATGTACCCTTATGAGATGAACCATAGGCATAATCCCACCAATCATTCTCCCTCTACCCACCCTGTCCTCTCCCCTGCTCTTCCTCTCCCTATATTCCTGGGCTAAAATCAGTTATAGCTTTCCTACGAAAGCTATAAACTACTTTCATAGTAGGGCTGAGTACATTGGATACTTTGTCTTCCATTCTTGGAATACTTTGCTAAGAAGAACATTTTCCAGCTCCATCCATGTAAAAATGAAAGAGCTAAAGTCTCCATCTTTCTTAATGGTTGCATAGTATTCCACGGTGTACATATACCACAGTTTATTTATCCATTTGTGGATCGATGGGCTCTTGGGCTTCTTCCATGACATAGCAATTATAAATTGGGTAGCAATAAACATTCTGATACAAATATCTTTATGGTAGTGTGATTTTTGGTCTTCTGGATATATAACCAATAGAGGAATTATAGGATCAAATGGCAGGTCTATTTTCAGTTCTCTAGGTGTTCTCGAGATGTCTTTCCAAA
This sequence comes from Galagoides demidoff, assembly GCA_963574575.1. NCBI lineage: Eukaryota > Metazoa > Chordata > Mammalia > Primates > Galagidae > Galagoides > Galagoides demidoff. The sequence continues at coordinate 4,978 of CAUYQV010095489.1, forward strand.
AGAAATGCATTAGTTCGCAATCCCACCAGCAGTGTAGAAGTACTCCCTTTTCTCCACAGCCACACCACCATCTGTGATCTTGGGATTTTGTGATATGAGCTAATCTTACTGGTGCTAGATGATATCTCAAAGTGGTTTTGATTTGCATTGCTTTGATGATTAAGGATGGTGAGCACTTTTTCATATATCTGTAGGCCATGCGCCTGTCTTCTTCAGAGAAGTTTCTCTTCAAGTCCTTCCTTCTGCCCCTGAGACAGGATCACTTGTTCTCTTCTTGCTAATACATTTTAGTTCTCTTTGGATTCTGGTTATTAAACCTTTGTCAGAGACATAACCAGCAAATATCTTCTCCCATTCTGAGGACTGTCTACTTGCTTTACTTACAGTGTTCATGGCTGTGCAGAAGCTTTTTAATTTGATGAGGTCACAGTAGTGTATTTTTGATGTTCAATCCAATTGCCTGGGGGGTCTTCTTCATAGAACTTTCTCCCAGGCCAATTTCTTCAAGTGTTTTCCCTACACTTTCTTCTAGTATTTTTATAGTTTAATGTCTTAAGTTTAAATCTTTAATCCAGTGAGAGTCAATCTTAGTTAGTGGTGAAAGGTGTGGATCCAGTTTCAGTCTTCTACAGGTTGCCAGCCAGTTAGCCTAGCACCATTTGTTAAATAGGGAATCTTTTCCTGACTCAATGTTTCTTATTGGCTTGTGAAAGATCAGATAACAATAAGTAGCTGGGTTCATCTCTTGGTTCTCTATTCTGTTCCATACATCTACCTCTCTGTTTTTGTTCCAGTACCATGCTGTTTTGATCACTATCGATTTATAGTATAGTCTGATGTCGGGTAGCATGATTCCTCCTGCTTTGTTTTTATTTCTGAGTAATGTCTTGGCTATTTGAGGTTTTTTCTGATTCCATATAAAACGAAATATTATTTTTTCAAGATCTTTAAAATATGACAGTGGAGCTTTAATAGGGATTGCATTAAAATTACATATTGCTTTGGGTAATATGGACATTTTAACAATGTTGATTCTTCCCAGCCATGAGCATGGTATATTTTTCCATTTGTTAACATTTTCAGCTATTTCTTTTCTTAGAGTTTCATAGTTCTCTTTATAGAGGTCTTCCACATCCTAGTTAGGTAAACTCCCAAATATTTCATCTTCTTTGGCACTATTGTAAACAAAATAGAGTTCTTGACTATTTTTTCAGCTTGACTGTTGTTAGTATATATAAAGGCTACTGATTTATGAGTGTGGATTTTATAGGCTGAGATACTGCTGTATTCCTTGATCACTTCAAAGAGTCTTGTAGTAGAATCCCTGGTATTCTCTAGTAGAATCCCCATGTATACAATCATGTCATCTGTGAAGAGTGAAAGTTTAATCTCTTCTGATCCTATATGGATACTCTTGATTGCCTTTTCTTCCCTAATTGCTACGGCTAAAACTTCCATTACAATGTTAAAGAGCAATGGAGACAATGGGCAACCTTGCCTGGTTCCTGATCTGAGTGGAAACAATTTCAATTTAACTCCATTCAATACGATATTGTTTGTGGGTTTGCTGTAGATGGCCTCTATCAATTTGAAAAATGTCGCTTCTATGCCACTTTTCTTAAGTGCTCTGATCATGAAAGGATGCTGGATATTATCAAAAGCTTTTTCTGCATCACTTGAGAGAATCATATGGTATTTGTTTGTTAATTTGTTTATGTGATGAATTACATTTATAGATTTACATATGTTGAACCAGCCTTGAGATACTGGAATAAAACCCACTTGACCATGCTATATAATTTGTTTGATGTGTTGCTGGATTCTGTTTGTTAGGATCTTGTTGAATATTTTTGCATCAATATTCATTAGTGATATTGGCCTGTAATTTTCTTTCTTTGTTGGCTCTTTTCCTGGTTTGGGGATCAAGGTGATGTTTGCTTCATAGAATGTGTTGGGTAGTACTTTATCTTTTTCTATATTTTGGAAAAGGTTGAGTAGTATGGGTACTGGTTCCTCTTTAAAGGTTTGGTAGAATTCTGACATGAAGTCATCTGTTCCTGGGATTTTCTTTTTAGGGAATTTTGTATAGTTCATGCTATTTCAGTACTTGATATAGGCCTGTTCAACATTTTCACTTCAAATGGCTAAGTTTTGAAAGGTGGCATGCTTCCAAGTATTGGTAAATTTCCTTCAGATTTTCATATTTCTGCGAATAATATTTCTTGTAATATAAAGGATTTATTAAGGATTCTTTGAATTTCTGAGGGGTCTTTTGTTATTTCATCTTTATCATTTCTGATTGATGAAATTAGAGATTTTACTCTTTTTTTCTCAGTTAGGATGGTCAAAGTTTTATCTATCTTATTGACTTTTTCAAAAAACCAACTGTTTGATTTATTGATCTATTGTATAATCCTTTGTTTTCAATTTCATTTACTTCTGCTCTAATTTTGGTTATTTCTTTTCTTCTGCTGAGTTTCAGATTGGAGTGTTCTTCCTTTTCCAGTTGCTTGACATGTCCCATTAAGTTGTTAACTTCCTCCCTTTCTGTTGTCTTGAGGAAGGCTTACAGTGCTATAAATTCTCTCTTACGACTGCCTTGCAGTATCTCAGAGGTTCTGGCAACTTGTATCTTCATTATCGTTTTGTTCTAAAAATTTGGTAATTTCCTTCTTGATTTCGTCTCTGACTCACCTATCTTTCAGGATAAGGTTATTTAACTTCCATGTTTTTGTATGGGTCTGTAGATTCCTGTTGTTACTGAGTTCAACTATTACTCCATAATAGTCTGAGAAGATTCAAGGAATAATTTCCATTCTTTTAAATTTGCTGAGGTTAGACTTGAAATGTTGTCAATTTTGGAGTATATTCTGTGAGCCAATGAGAAAAACATGTATTCAGTTTTGTTAGGATGAAATGTGCTATAGATGTCCATTAAATCCAAATACTGAATGGTTATGTTTAAATCTAAAATTTCTTTGCTAAGCTTCTTGTCAGAGGATCTATCCAACACTGCCAAAGGAGTATTAAAGTCTCCAACTATGATGGAGCTGGGAGAAATCAAGTTGCTCATATCTATTAGAGTATCTCTTATAAATTAGGGTGCATTCTATTTGGGTGCATAAATATTGATGATTGAAATCTCATCGTATTATTATCCTGAATAAATATAAAGTCGCCATCTTTATCCTTGCTTACTTTTGTTGGTTTAAAGCCTACTGTATCTGGGAATAAAATTGCAACACTTGCTTTTTTCTGCTTTCCATTTGCCTAGAATATAGATGACCATCCCTTCACCCTGAGTCTATATTTGTCTTTTAAGGTAAGATGGGATTCTTGTATGCAGCAGATATCTGGCCTGAGTTTTAGTATACAGACAGCCAATCTGTGTGTCTTTAGAGGGCAATTTAAGCCTTTTACATTGATTTACAACATTGATAAATCTGGTATAATTTTGGGTATTGAGTGTTCAAAAAGTCCAGTGGATATCTTTTATCCTTTTGCCACTGTGGAAGTTGGAATTTGGTCAAAATTTTCTGTGTGAGTTTACTTATGTGGTGGAGGATTGCACTGGTCATTATGGAGGATAGGTCTGAGAATATTCTGGAGGGCTGGTTTAGTTATAGTAAATTTCTTCAACTTGTGAATATCATTAAAGTATTTAATTTTTCCATCATAAATGAAACTAAGTTTAACTGGATACAGGATCCTGGGTTGAAAGTCATTTTGTTTAAAAGATTAAAAGTCGATGACCACCCTCTTCTAGCCTAAAAGGTTTCAAGAGAAAGATACACAGTCATTCAATATTCTTCCCCTTGTCGGTTATGGTTTTCTTATGTCTAGCTGATTTCAGAATTTTCTCTTTCATATTAACTTTAGTGAAGTTAATTATAACGTGCCTGGGGGATGTCTTGTTTGGGTTGAGTCATACTGTGGTTCTGAAACTGTCTGCTATCTGAATTTCAGAATCTCTTGGCATGTCTGGAAAGTTCTCCTTCATAATTTTATGAAGAAGTGCCTCTGTTCTTTGTGAAGCAACTTTGTCACCTTCAGGGACTCTTATAAGATGAATATTAGTTTTCTTCAAATTGTCCCAGAGCTCTGTGAGAGAGTGATCCGTTTCTGCTGTCCATTGCTCTTCATCCTTGAGCACTTGAGCATGTTCAGAAGCTATGTCTTCAATGTCAGAGATCCTTTCTTCTGCCTGCTCCATTCTGTTACCAAGGTATTCTACCATATTTTTTTCAGATCTTTGGGGGCTGCAACCTCTTGCCTCAGTGATTCAAAATCTTTGGTAATTTTATCTTTGAAATCATTGAATTCTTTTTTTTTTTTTTGAGATGGAGCCTGAAGCTATCCCCCTGGGTAGATTGCCATGGCATCACAGCTCACAGCAACCTCCAACTCCTGGGCTCAAGTGAATCTCCTGCCTCAGCCTCCCAAGTAGCTGGGACCACAGGTGCCCGCCACAACGCCTGGCCATTTTTTGGTTGCACCCGTCATTGTGTTTGGCGGGCCCGGGCTGGGGATTCGAACCCACCACCTTAGGTGTATGTAGCTGGCTCCTTAGCTGATTGAGCCACAGGCCCCGAGCTGAAATCATTGAATTCTTGAGACAGCTTTTGAATAGTTTGAAATTATAAATCTCTCCTTTCCTCCATTCTATTGGTCTTATTTGCTATCCTGATTCTGAACTCAATTTCTGTGTTCTCAGCCATCTGTTTAGGGATGGGATTTTCAATTGCATCTGCCCCATGCTTCCATGGAGGACTTGATCTACTCTGGTTATTCTGGTTACAGAGTTTTTCTGCTTATTCTGCCCCATGCTGAATTTTCCCCATTTGGAGACTGTCCCCAAACCACTCAGCCTGTGGCTTCAGGAAACTGAAGAACATGCCAGTTTCCTTTGGTTGCCCAGAGAGATAGGGCATGTCTGTCCATAAAAGCCTCAGGGGTGTGAGCTTTATTGTTCTAGTTGATGCAGCTGCTGCTCTTCGCCTTGGGGTATGGCCACACCGGTGTGGTTCCCTCTCAAATGACCATCCTCTCACAGTTCTCAGGCCGCTGGGCCTGGGGTGCCAGGAACATGTGGGTTGATCAGTCCTCAGGGAAACCCACTTGGGTGCTCAGGGGTGGCAGCCAAGCAGCAGCAGCCATGCAGGGAATGTGTGGGTCAATCAGTCCTTCCATTTTTAGTAATTATTTTAAATGTAAATTGATAAAGCTCCCCAGTCAAAAGGTACAGATTGAGGGATTGGATGAAAACTTTAATCTACTTATATACTGTCAACAAGAGACTAACTTTAGTAATAAAGACACATTTAGGTTGAATATTAAAGGATAGACAAGATATCCCACAAAAATAGCTTAAAAACCCACTGCTTGCTATAATCACAACAAATAAAATAATTTCTTCAGAAGTATGGCATTTATTTATTTTTTATTTCAGGTAAGGGTAAAAACAACCAAATCACAATATTTGAATTTGTTAGGTAGAGAGTGTGTGGCACACACTATTTAGGTGCAGGACATAACCTACAAGAGAAAACTCAATTAATAAAATAGATTTTAAGGCAAAAATTAGGAGACATATCTAGGCGTTGTGACAGGCATCTGTAGTCCCAGCTATTTGTGAGGCTGAGGCAAGAGAATCACTTAAGCCCAAGAGTTTGAGGTTACTATGAACTGTGACGCCATGGCACTCTACCCAGGGTGACATAGTGAGACTCTGTCTCAAAAAAAAATTGGAGACAAACGAGGATATTACATACTGATAAAAGGTTAATTCACAAAGAATATACAGCAATTATACACATATAAATACCAAACATTAGAGGTTCAAAAGATATGAAGGAAATGTAGACAGAACTGAAGGGAAGAATAGACACCTTGAAATAATAAGGGCCAGGCATGGTGACTCATGTCTATAATCTCAGCACTCTGGGAAGCCAATGTGGGTGGATTGCCTGATGTCATGGGTTTGAGACCAGCCTGGGCAAGATCAAGACCCCTATCTTTAAAAATAGCCAGACACTGTGGCAGGTGCCTGTAGTCCCAGCTACTTGGGAGTCTGAGGCAAGAGAATCACTTGAGTCCAAGAGTTTAAGGTTGCTGTAAGCTACAATGTCAAGGCACTCTACTGAGGGTGACAAAGTGAGACTCTGTCTCAAGGGAAAAAAAAAAGAAATAAGGAAAAGAAAAGAAAAAGAAATAATAATATGAGACTTCAATACTCTACTTTTAATAATGAATGAAATAATTAGACAAAATATCAATAAGAAAATAGAGGGCTTGAATAACATTATGTACTAATTGAAAGTAATAGACATATAGAGAATCTTCCACACAAAAGAGCAAAATACAATTTTTAAAAAGTGCACACAGAGAATTTACCAAGAATATACCTTAGATGACAAAACTAGACTAAAATTTTTTAAAAGATTGAAATCATGCTATTTATCTTTTCTGATAATAGTAGATTAATAGCTGAAGAAATGAAGTAATGAATAACAGAATAAAAACTAGAAAACCACAAATATGCGGAAATTAAACAACACAGTTTTAAATAATCGGTAAGTCAAATAAGATAGGAGAAAAATTAGAAAAAATCTTGACACAAATGAATATAGAAACAGCATATCACAACTTATGAAATGTAGTAAAAATAGTGATAAAAGAGAAATTTATAGTTGTAAGTGTTTACATGAAAAGAACAAAGATCTCAAATATACAACTCAAGTTTGCATCTTAAAAAATATAAAAATAACAAACTATGTACTAGGTTAGCAGAAGGGAGAAAGAAGTGATGAAAAGATTACAACACATATAAAAATTGATAAGAGAAAAACAATATGGAAAATTAATGAAATCAAGTGTTGATTCTCCAAAAAGATCAATAAAATTGACAAACATAGCCACATTGAATTTATAAAAAGAATATTCATTTATTAAAATCAGGAATATAAGGTGGGACATTGCTATTAAGTACAGAAATAAAGAGTAATAATAAATGGGTATGTAAGCAATTGTAAATCAACAAATGGAATAACCTACGTTTAATAAACAAATTTGTATAAACATACAAACTACCAAAACTGAACCATGAAGAAATAGAAAATATGAACAACCTATAATGAGTAAGAAATTTGAATCAGTAACCAAAATTCTCCCAGGAAAAAAAATGTTCCAGACCAGATGGTTTCACTGGAGCATTCTACCAAACATTTAAAGAAGAATTAATGCAAATCTTGCTTAAATCATTCCAAAAATTTGAATACAATATCATATTGCTTAACTCCTTTTATGAGGCCATCATTATCCTGATAACAAAGTTAAACAAAGACTACAAGAAGAAGAAACTAAAGTATAATATCCGTTAGTAATATGTTTTTAGAATCCTCAATGCAACACTACCAAATCAAGTTCAGTATAATATGAAATGGATTATACAACATGACAAAGTGAAATTTATTCATGAAGCACAAAGGTAGTTCAACATATTATAAAAGTCAAACAATGTAATGTGTTTCACTTAACCAGAATTCTACAAAGAATGAGAATCAATAGGAAATTATAGATAGATACTAAATATATGGATTTATTATAAGGAAATAGCTCACATAATTTAGAGGAAGAGAAGTACCCAAAATCAGTAGTTGGTATGCTAAAGACCTAAGAAAAGTGGTAGTATAGCTCCAGTCCAAGGTCAAAGGCCTGAGAAGCAGCAGAGCTAATGGTATAGATTCCAGTATGAAGGCAGGAGAATACTGATGCTCTAGCTCAAATACAGTAAAAAATGAAAACAGATTCTCCCTTACTCAGCCATTGGTTCTACTCAGGCCTTCAATAATTTGAATAAGGCCCAACCACAGTATGTAGTGCAATATTCTTTACTCTTCTACCAATTCAATTGTTAATTTCATCCAGAACCACCTCAAAGACACACCCAGAATGGTGTTAACCAAATATCTGGGCACCCGGAAGCCCAGTGTAGTTGAAGCATAAAATTAACCATTACAGCACCAAATGAACGAAATGAAGGAACAAAAGCCCATAATCAGCTTGTGACACAGGAAAAGCATTTGACTAAATTCAATATCTTCTCTAATAAAAACATTCAAAAAACTAAGAACAAAAGGAATAAACATAATAAAAGCCATATACAAAAACCCAATCAATATACAGGGTGTACGTAATGTTCATGTGCAATTTAAAATATTAAACTATTTTATGTCTAATTGCATATGAACTTTATGGACACCCTGTATAACATCATGCTCAACAGTTAAAAGCGGAAAACTTTCTTTTGATAAGATCAAAAACAAAGCAAGGATGCCTACTTTTACCACTTGTATCCAACAGAAATTTTTTACCAGAACAATTAGGGAATAAAAAGAATTGAGGCATCCAAATTGAAAAGGAAGAAGTGAAATTATCTCTGTTCACAGTTGATATGATCTTATATGTCTAAAGATTCCTCAAAATTCCTGGTAGAACTGATATTCAGCAAATATGTACTATTCAGAAAAGTTATAGGAAACAAAATCTACATGCAAAATTTCATTGTCATTGTATATACTAACTGAGAGAAATATAAACAAGAACATTATTCCTTTTTCAATATCTTCAGAAAGAATAAAATATATAGAAAATAACTATCAAGATGGTTAAAGATACATACATATATATATATATATATATATATATATATATATATATATACAGAAAAAAGACAACATTGCTATAAGAAGTTAAAGATATAAAATGGAAAAAAGTCTCACATTCATAGATTAGAAAACTTAGTATTGTTTCAAAGTCAACACTACCCAAGCAAACTACACATTTCATGCAATCCCTATCAAAATCCTATAGGCATATTTTTGCAGAAATAGAAATTTATACTAAAATTTATATGAATTCTCAGGGATCCTGAATAGCACAGCAATATTGAAGGAGAACAAAAGTGGGAGATTCACACTTCCTGATTTCAAAGCTCATTTCAAAGCTACAGTAATCATAAGAGTGTGAATGTAAAGTTCCATCAGCAAGATGATTGAATAGGGGCTCCCAACCTTCCTCCTCCTATAAACACAATACATTAACAAACATCCATGGACAAAAATTCCTTAATGAGAAATCTGGAATCCAAGTAAAAGGTTACTGTAAAGGAGCACAGAAATAAGAAAAAGCCCATTGAATAGGGTAAGAAATGTAGTCTCATTTTCTTTTTCTCCAAGTGTGCAACAGTGAGAGAGATGCCCTTGGCCAGGACTTTTCACATAGGGGAAATAATGAGTTGAACATCTGACCTCCAAAAGTCTTTCAGGGTGCTATGCAAGGGCCTTCTTCTTTCTTACCTCACTCAGAACACTAAGGAAGCCAACACTCAACATTGATAGATCAACTGAAGGCAACTAAGTACAAAAAAAGGCATATAAGCTCTTAAAAACCAGTGCATGATCTCAAGAGCCAACCTATAATCCCTGATAGCTGGCCCACCTAAAGCACCTAGCACAGTCCCACCTGCCTACAGAACTCAGCAGGTTCTCCCAAACATCATGCACTAGTCATGCCTAACAGAGCACCCCAGCACCAGGCCAACTGACTGTGGATCAAGATAGGAGGCCTACATGATCATGGATCCTTGCAGCAGGCCAATTTTCCTGCTCAGAATCTATGGCTAAGATGACTTGTGATAGGCTTTCATGTCAAATCCAGTCCCAGTCTATAAAGACTGGAAGAAATGATTGCCTCGTTAAATACATAAACACTGATACAAATCTAGAAGGATCGTAAAGAATTAAGGAATCATGAAATGACCAAAGGAAAAAAATAAAGCCGCAATAGCTGACCCCAAAGAAATAGAGACCTATGAACTGACAAAAAAGGGGGGACGGTGCCTGTGGCTCAAAGAAAGGAGCTGGACCCATTTACTGGAGGTGGCGGGTTCAAACCCAGCCCTGGCCAAAAACTACAAAATAAATAAATAAATAAATAAAGGAATTGAAAATTATCATCATAAAGATGCTCAGTAAACTACAAGAGAATAAAACTATAAAATGAAACAAAAATAAGAAAACTAATACATAAACAAGATGAGAGGATTAACAAAGAGATAGAAATCACAAAAACAACTAAACACACATTATTCAGCTTCAGAAGAAGCTGAAGAATACAATATATAAATTGGAAAAATTCAAAAAAAAACTGTACAAAAAACAAAGTATGTAAGCAAAACACATGTACCCCATAATATTCTGAAAATTTTTGTAAAAAGCACTTCCACAGCAGACTCAATCAAGCAGAAGAAAGAATCTCAATGAATTGAAACAGGTCACTTGAAATTATATAGTGAAAGAAACTAAAGCAAAAGAGAAGTTCAGTGGGGTTCAAAACTAATTGATCACAATTAGTGACAGTTTTGTTTGCTCCTTCTCCACTCCTACTTCTCACTTGAAAAAAAAGTAAAAAAAAAAATCTATGGAATTTATGGAACACTATCAAGACAACCTTACAAACACAGACAATGTAGATTATTATGTACATAATCATATGTATCTTTATGTTAATCCCTATGGAATTTATGGAACACTATCAAGAGAACCTTACAAACACAGACAATGTAGATCACTGTGTACATAATTATGTACAATTATGTACATAATCATATGTATCCTTATGTTAATCCAAAAATAAATAAAATAAACAATAAGAACAAATTTTAAAATTAAAAAAAGAGAATTAATATACACATTATAGAGTGCAAAGAAGGGTAAGAGTAAAAGAAAGGGGCAGATTATTTATTTAAAGAAATAATGGCTGAAAATGTACCAAATAAGGTAGGGAAATGGACAGCCAGATTTATAAAGCACAAAGGGTACCATATATGCTGAACGTAAAAGGGTCTACACTTACATTTTACATATTATAATAATATTTCCAAAAGTACATGATAAAGAGAATTTTGAAAGCAGCAAAAGTGAGTCACCATATAAAAAGAATCCTAGTAAATCTATGAGCTGATGTCTCAGCAAAAAAACCTTCAGGACAGAAAAGAGTGTGATGATATATTAAAAGTACTTAAATAAGAAAAACTTGCCAATCAATAATTCTATACTCTGTAAAACAGTCCTTTGAAAATGAAGGAGGAAAAAAAATAATTTTCCAAGAAAAAATGAGTACATTTGCCACCACCAGCACTTTATTACATGAAGTGTTAGCAGGAGTTCTTCAAACTGATATAATTGGGTGCTAAACTGCTACATGAAAGCACATGGAAACTTAAATCTCACACTAAAGGTAAATATTCAAATGTGAAGTAAGGTAACATTATAGAAATAGTATGTAAATGAAAGTTAAAAGTATTAAAAGTAACTATAAGCACAAAAATGTTAATGGATACACAATATAAAATTAAGTGAATTATAACTTCAATTACATAAAGTTTGAGGAAGGAGAAGAAAAGTGCAGAGTTTTCATATACAATAGAAGTTAAGTTATTGGGGGGAGGGGTAAGATGGTCTGGTCGACTAAAGCCAGCCTCCAGCAGAAGCTCCTGTCCAGAGGGAAGGATAATGTTCAGAAAGTACCCAATCAAGCTGAAAACTGGGAGTCTAGCTGAGAGAGAAGATTGATATCTGCAGGACACCTCTGCTGAGGCAAACTACCACTCTAAGAAAGCAATCTCCAGGTACAAAATCCATCCCAAAGGAAAAGTGTCCATCCCCTCCCCCAAGAAAGTGGTGTTTTTATTTTTTTTTCTCTTTGTCTGCTACTGTAAGTTTTCTCCAAGTGAGGGAGTGGTGAACTGAGGACTTATATCTCACCCCACATGTGAGAGCTATGGGAAATGGGTTCTACTTCCCTAGAGGGACCCTGCTGAGACCTCAAACACTCTCTGGCAAGGCAGAAAAGTTGAGGTAAAGTTTTCACTGCCATTCTGAACTTCCAGTCCATCCTTCCCCCCTTGCCTGCAGTGACTGTGAGAGGAGGCTGAAGAGAAGCATCCCCCACCCCTGCCAGCCAAAGTGCCCTGCACCCAGCCCAGCCACAGTCCATGACTGCCAGACCCACGCTCCTTGGGCAGAACTCCCTGAGCCCAGACCCACTCCCCGGCCCAGCAGTGACCCATGACTGTCAGAGCCGTACTCCACTTGTGGATTTCCCCACACCTGGAACCCCCAGCCTCAATGTGGCCAGTGACTAACAGAGCCACCATCCTCAGGCAAAGATCCCCTCACCTGGCCCAACCCTGCCCAGCCTGACACAGCTAGAGTCACACTTCCTAGGCTGGGCTTCCCGTGCCCCACCCCTGCCCCGTCCCAGCTTCTGTGCCATGCCCCTGCCCAACCAGACAGGTGAGCCAAGCCTCTCCTTGCCAAAGTCACCGGGTGCCAAGGACTGTCAGAACTGTGAGCAGCCTCCCTAGCCCTGCTACTGTATCTGTGTTCCTGCGCTCCTGGAGCTGCTCCTACAGCCAGAACTCTCTGGCTGTGGCAGTCTCCCTGGGAGCTACACAGGGTCACATCCCACAAAGATCCAGCAACAATAGAATGATCCCACTGGGGTCTCAATTTGGACCTCCCCAACTCTGAGGACTCCCAGAGGAAACCAGAATTCACTCTATAGGGATATCGGTGCTGCAGCGTGATAGGGGCAAAGGAGCAGTGGCTGAGGGAGAAGAGCATTTGCTAACTTCTTACCCTCAGGATTAAACTGAGTCCAAGTGAAACACTGGCCAGTGGTTATTGAGTACCTGAGGCTGGCAGGCCTCAGTTCCACCAGACGGCTGGTAGCAGAGGGTAGTGGCCAGGCTGTGGGGGTCATCAACCTTCCTTTGACTCTGTCACATGCAAACCCCCAGTACATCTGCTTATTGGAGCAAGCAGGACCTCAGCCCTTTGGGGGCACCATAGTCTGGGCATGAAAGAGGAGCAAAGTGGAGAAAGAGACTCAGATCCCTGGCACAACTCTGCTACTGGGCAGGCCTGTTTGACTGCACAGAGCATCGGAGCAAGCCAAATTTGAGCAGCTAGTAGACCTCAGCCTTCTAGTTGCTAGAGACCTTTCAAACTCTCCTACATGAGAGTTCATACTGACTGGGTCTTTTGGTTTGGAACTCCTAACCTGGGCCAATCTCCCAAGGCTCCTCTCAGGTGATACCTTGGTTGTGTAGTAACGGGAAGGGTTGTTTTTCCTCTTCCAACAGATATCCACATGGGGTGGGCTGTCTTAATTTCTTGTACCCCTCCACAGCTCAGACCTCACCAAAGTCACTGATTCACTAGGATTGGTCAAGAACCAGCTGATCACAAGACAGAGCCAGCTAACACCACCGCACTAGGCAGGTTTCCTCAGCCTCAGACTATAATACTATATGAGTCCTTTGTAAAGATATAGGAAAAAGCTGCAGCCATCAGTCCCAGACACTTGACAAAAGATAGGTTAACCACAACCTTAGGATCTCCCAATCCAATTTCACCTTACCTGCCATCTAGATAATGGTGAAAAACAATCATGAGGCAGAATCAGCAGAAAAACTGGCAACATGAATAATCAGAGTAGATCAATTCCCCCAAGGAACAATATGGTAGATACAACACAAGATCCTACACATAAACAAATGGCTGAGATGTCAGAAATTGAGTTCAGAATCTGGATAGAAAATAAGATCAACATAATGGAGGAAAGGAGGGAATTAGAATTTCAAGGAACTGTTCAAAAGATGTCTCAAGAATTCAATGATTCAAAGACAAAATCACCAATGATTTTGATTCAATGAGGCAAGAACTTGCAGCCCTCAGAAATCTGAGAAATACAGTAGAATCCCTCAGTAGCAGAATGGACCAGGCAGAAGAAAGGATCTTTGATATTGAAGACAAAGCTTTTGAATGCTCCCAAATGCTCAATGAGGAAAAAAAGTGGAGAATAAAAACAGATCATTCTCTCAGAGAGCTCTGGGATAATTTGAAGAGATCTAATATTTGCCTTATAGGAATACCTGAAGGTGATGAGGTTGCTGCAAAGGATACACAAGCTTTACTTCACAAAATAATCGAAGAGAACTTTCCAGACATGCCAAAAGATCCCAAAATCCGGACAGCAGATAGTTTCAGAACAATGGCACAACTCAACACAAATAAAAATTCTCATAGATATATTATAATTAGCTTTGCCAAATTTAATATGAAGGAGAAAATTCCGCAAGCTGCAAGATGTAAGAAAACCATAACCTACAAGGGGAAGAACATTATAATAACTGTAGATCTCTCTGCTGAAACCTTTCAAGCTAGAAGAGGGTAGTCATTGACATTTAATGTCCTTAAACAAAATAACTTTCAACCCAGTATCCTGTATCTAGCTAAACTGAGTTTCATCTATGATGGAGAAATTAAATACTTTAATGACATTCACATGTTCAAGAAATTTGCCATAACTAAACCAGCTCTTCAGGATATCCTCAGCCCTATCTTATGTAATCAACAACACAATTCTCCAACAACAAACTCATTCAGAAACTCTTGATCAAATTCCAACTTCAACAGTGGTGAAAGGATAAAAAACATCCACTGGACTTTTGACAAACTCGATACTCAAAATATTATCTGGCTTATCTATACTCTCAATTTATGTAAATGGCTTAAAGTGTCCTCTAAAGAAGCGCAGGTTGGCTGACTGGATACAAAAACTCAGGCCAGACATCTGCTGCATTTAAGAATCTCACCTTACGTTTAAAGATAAACATAGACTCAGGGTGAAGGGATGGTCATCTATAATTGAGGCAAATGGAAATCAGAAAAAAGCAGGTGTTGCAATTTTATTCTCAGATACAAAAGGCTTTAAACCAACCAATGTAAGGAAGGATAAGGATGGCCATTTCTTATTTGTTAAGGGCAACACAGAATGTGATGAGATTTCAATCGTCAACATTTATGCACCCAACCACAATGAGCCTCCATTTATAAGAGAGACTCTAACATACATGAGTAACTTGATCTCCTCCAGTACCATAATCCTTGGAGATTTTAAGATTCCTTTGTCAGTGCTGGATATATCCTCCAAAAACATGCTAATCAAAAAAATTTTAGATTAACCTAACCAATGAACATTTGGTTAACAGACATCTACAGAACATTTCATCCTAACAAAACTGAATGCATATTCTTCTCATCATTCCACGGATCATCCTCCAAAATTGATCACATCTTAGGTCACAAATGTAACCTCAGTCATTTTCAAAGAATAGAACCATTCCTTGTATTTTCTCAGACTATCATGAAATAAAAATTGAACTCAGTAACAACAGGAATCTGCATATGCATACAAAAACATGGAAGCTAAATAACCTTATGCTGAATGATAGTTGGATCAAAGACGAGATTAAGAAGGAAATTACCAAATTTTTGGAACAAAACGATAATGAAGAAACAAACTATCAGAACCTCTGGGATACCACAAAGGCAGTCCTAAGAGGAAAATTTATAGTGTTGCAAGCCTTCTGCAAGAAAATGGAAAGAGAAGAAGTCAACAACTTAATGGGATAGCTCACACAAGTGGAAAAGGAAGAACATTCCAACCCGAAACCCAGCAGAAGAAAAAAATAACTAAAATTAGAGTAGAACTAAATGAAATTGAAGTCAAAAGAATCATACAACAGATCAACCAATCAAAGAGTTGGTTTTTTGAAAAGGTCAATAGAATAGATAAACTTTTGGCTAACCTAACCAGAAGTAGAAAAGTAAAATCCCTAATTTCATCAATCAGAAATGATAAAGGTCAAATAAGAACAGACCCTTTAGAAATTCAACAAATCCTTAATGAATATTACACAAAACTCTATTCTCAGAAGTACGAATATCTGAAGGAAATTGATCAATACCTGGAAACATGCTACCCTCCCAGACTTAGTCAGAAAGAAGTGGAAATGTTGAACAAGCCTATAACAAGTTCCAGGAAAGCATCAACTATAAGAAATCTCCCCAAAAATAAAAGCCTGGGACCTGATGACTTCACATTAGAATTCTACCAAACTTTTAAAGAGGAACTAGTACCTATATTATTTAACCTTCTCCAAAACATAGAAAAAGAAGGAATACTCCCCAACACGTTCTATGAAGCAAATATCACTCTGATACCCAAACCAGGAAAAGACCCAACAAGAAAAGAAAACTATAGACCAATATCTCTAATGAATATTGATGCAAAAATATTCCATAAGATCCTAGCAGATAGAATCCAACAACACATCAAACAAATTATACATCACGACAAGGTGGGTTTCATCCCAGGGTCCCAAGAATGGTGCAATATATGTAAATTCATAAATATAATACATCACATAAACAAATTAAGAAAAAAAGATCATATGCTTCTCTCAATTGATGCAGAAAAAGCTTTTGAAAATATCCAGTATCCTTTTTTGAACAGTACACTTAAGAAAATAGGCATAGAAGGAACATTTCTTAAACTGATAGAGGCCATCTACAACAAACCCACAAAAAATATCATACTGAGGGAGTAAAATTGAAACCATTTCCACTGAGTTCAGGAACAAGGCAGGGATGCCCACTGTCTCCACTGCTTTGTAACATTGTAATAGAAGTCTTAGCCATCACAATCAGGCAAGAGAAGGCAGTCAAGGGGCTCCAAATAGGATCAGAGGAGATCAAACTGTCATTCTTTGCAGATGATATGATTATATATTTGAAAAATCCCAGGGACTCAACTACAAAACTCTTAGAAGTGATCAAGGAATGCAGCAACTTCTCAGGCTACAAAATTAACACTCACAAATCTGTAGCCTTTATATATACCAACAATAGTCAAGGGGAAAAATCAATCAAGGACTCTATTCCCTTTACTGTAGTGCAAAAGAAGATGAAATATCTGGGAGTGTATCTAACTAAGGATGTGAACGATCTCTATAAAGAGAACTATGAAACCCTGAGAAAAGAAATAGCTGAAGATGTCAAATAGAAAACTTTACAGTGCTCATGACTGGGAAGAATCAACATTGTTAAAATGGCTATACTACCTAAAGCAATCTACAGATTTAATGCGATCCCTATTAAAGCACCTCTGTCATACTTTAAAGGCCTGGGAAAATTAGTACTTCGTTTTATATGGAAACAGAAAAAACTTTGAATAGCCAAACAAATCAGGAGGAATCACGCTTCCAGACTTCAGACTATACTATAAATCGATAGTGATCAAAACAGCATGGTACTGGCACAAAAATAGATATGTAGATCTATGGAACAGAATTGAAGACCAAGAGGTAAACCCAGACACTTATCATCATTTGATTTTTGATAAACCTATTAAAAATATAAATTGGGGAAAAGATTACCTATTCAACAGATGGTGCTTGTTAATTGTCTGGTGACCTGTAGAAAATTGAAACTGGATCCACACCTTTCTCCTCTAACAAAAATTGACTCTCACTGGTTAAAGGATTTAGATTTAAGACATGAGAAAATAAAAATTCTTAGAGAGAGTGCAGGGGAAACGCTTGATAAAATTGGCCTGGGGGAATACTTTATGAGAAGGACACCCCAGGCAATTGAAGCAACATTAAAAATACATGACTGGGACTTGATCAAATTAAAAATCTTTTGCATTGCCAGGAACACACTAAGTAAAGCAAATAGACAGCCCTCAGAATAGGAGAGGATTTTTGCAAGTTATACTTCCAATAAAGGTCTAATTACTAGAATCCACAGAGAACTCAAACTAATTACTAAAATAAAAAACAAAAACAAAAAACAAAAAAAAAGAACAAGTGGTCCCATTCCATTGTGGGCAAGAGACATGAACACAAGCTTCTCTGAAGTAAATAGGGGCATGGCCTACAGACACATGAAAAAATGTTCATCATCATTAATCATCAGAGAAATGCAAACCAAAACTACTCTAAGATACCATCTAACTCCAATAACAATAGCCCACATCCCAAAATCCCAAAACTACAGATATTGGCCTGGATGTGGAGAAAAGGGAACACTTCTGCACTGCTGGTGAGAATGCAAGCTATTACCTTCCTTTTGGAAAGAAGTTTGCAGAATACTTAGGGATCCAAATATAGACCTGCTGTTTAATCCAGCAATCCCTCTTCTAGGTTTATATCCAAAGGACCAAAAATCATTTGGCAAGAAAGATATTTGCACCAGATTGTTCAGTGAAGCCCAATTCCTTATTGCCAAGTCATGGAAGAAGCCCAAGTGCCCATTGACCCATGAATGGATTAATAAATTGTGGCATATGTATACCATTCAATACTATACAGCATTAAAAAAAAGAAGACTTTACCTCTTTTATGTTTACATAGATGGTGCTGGAAAATATTCTTCTTAGTAAAGTATCTCAGGAATGGAAAAAAATGTCCAATATACTCAGTACTACTGTGAAACCAATTTACAATCACTCACACATGCATGTGAAAAATGAAACACAACTATAGTCTAAGGATGAAGGAGGTAAGGGGAAGTAGAGAGGAAGGGAGGGGGTGGGACAATAGAGGGAGGGTTGGTAGGGGGATCACACCTATGGAGCATATTGCAAGTACAAGTTGGATTTACCAGGTGTAGAGCATAAATGTCTTAATCCTGTAATCAGGAAAAAGTGGTGAAGGCTATGTTGCTTAGTAGGATGTAAGC
>CAUYQV010095491.1:0-11657 GCA_963574575.1 Galagoides demidoff
CTGCACCTGGTTGAGTCTGGGGATTCCCTTCACCCCACACTGTACTCTGTGGGACGAGTGGGGAGGGGAGGCTGAACTGAGGCCTTGACCTGTGATCGGGGCTCAGACAACACCCCCCTGCCCTGCAGCCCACAGAGTTGACCCTGCCAGGCCTGCGCTCAAAGCATGGAGATGACAGGAGCCATCCCGAGCTGTGGGGACAACAGGGTTCCCGGAGCCTGGTGAGTTGCGGGACTGGGGCTCCTGCCCCTGAGAGGAATCAACTCTCCAGATACTACCCAGAGTGAAATCAGAGAAATCCAAAAATCCGGAAAAAAATGAGTGGGTGTCCATGGCAACTAGCTAGGAGCTTCCTGCCCCCACCGCAAACAGAAGAGGACGTGGGTTTGTCTCTTTCCAGCCCAGAAGTGCCACTGTGTCCTTAAAAAGTCGCTTTTTCTTTTCCTAATCCTGGGCGCCACCAGGTGTCTGTGCAATATATGTACGCTTTTTAAATGTTCAATTTTTCTTACCCTCCTTCCTTTCTTCCTTCGGTTATTTTTCCAGTTTTCTATCTTTCTCCCATAACTCCCTCAGACAACAAAAATACCTTTTTGCTGCTGTTATTGTTTAGTTTTGTTTAGTTTTCTGGGGGGTTTGGACGTAATCTCACTCTGGCCTGGCTGGAGTGCCATGGCACTGGCCTGGCTCGGGCAGCCTCAAATCCCGGGTTTTGGGGACCCTCCTGCTTCAGCTCTCTGAGCGGCTGAAGCTGCAGGTCCATGCAGGGTGCACAGCTGATTGTCTTCCTTTATATGGTAAAGGTGGGATCTCGCTCTTGCTCAAGCTGGTCTCCAGTGCCTCACCTCCAGAGATCCTGGCACCCCAGACCTCAGAGCGGGGGGCCTGGTGTGGGCCACCACGCCCAGCCTATTACTACTATTATTTTTTCTTCTCTTTAATTTTTTTCTTTCTGTTTCTTACTGTCTTCTTTGTGAGACTATATGAAGCAGGCAAACACACAAGGTACAGGAATCCCTGAAGGAGAAGAGACCCGAGACGGGGAAGCCCTGCTGGGGGACATCACAGCTGGACGTCCCCAAGCATCACCCAAGACTCAGACTGACATCGACCCCAGTTCATCTCCATTCAAACAGAGCAGTTCCTAGACACACTGCAGTCAACCCGGCTGAGCCAAAATGAAGGAGAGAATGCTGCAAACAGCCAGGGATAAGCAGGAGCTTCAAGAAGAAGTTACGTCTCAGAACATCAAATCAGTGCCACAAACCGGAAGCCTTCAGATACGCCAACAACAGTCAAGCTGAGAATCAAATAACAGACACGATTACCTTCACACTAGCTTCAAAGAAAATGAAATACCTGGGAATCTACCTAACAAAGGATGTGAAGGATTTCTACAGCAAGAACTATGAAACCCTGAGAAAGGAAAAGGCAGAGGATGTTAACAAATGGAAAATGTACCACACTCATGGCCGGGGAGAATCAACATCGTTAAAACATCTATGCTACCCAAAGCAATCTCCAGATTTAATGCAATCCCCATTAAAACACCAACCATCATACTTTGAAGAACTTGAGAAAATAGTTTTTTGTTTCATAAGGAACCAGAAAAAAACCCTGAAAAAGCCAATGCAATTCTTTTAAGAAATAATAAAGCAAATCTGGAGGCATCACTTTACCAGACTTCAGGTTATACTCCAAGTCTACAGTGATCCAAACAGCATGGACTGGCACAGAAACAGAGACACACATCTCTGGAACAGAACAGAGAACTTGGAGAGGAGACCTGTGTCATCACATCGCCGTCTGACTCTCAATGAACCGAACCGAAGCCAACAGTGGGGAAAAGAATCTACTTAGTAAACGGTGCTGGGAGAACCGGTTAGCTACATGTAGAAGGCTGAGACTGGACCTCACCTCTTCCTGCTTACAAAAACTAACCCATACTGGATAAAAGACTGACATCTAAGACATGAAAATATAAAAACTCTAGTTTCTAAAGTGTGGGAAAGACTCTTAATGATATTAGTTGGAGGAAAGATTTTTATAAATAAGTCCTTATTAGTAATTGTAGGAACAACAAAAATAAATAAATGGGACCCAATCAAGCGTACACGTTTCTGTACCACTAAGGACACAAAAAACAAGGCAAACAGATTACCTTCAGAATGGAAACAGATATTTTCATTTTACAAATCTGACAAAGGGCTAATAAGCAGAATCTACAGAGAACTCAAGTGTATCAACAAGAAAAGATGGCTTGGCGCCTGTGGCTCAAGTGGCGAAGGCACCAGCCATGTACACCTGAGCTGGCAGGTTTGAATCCAGCCTGGGCCCGCCAAACAACAATGACGGCTGCAACCAAAAAATAGCCGGGCATTGTGGTGGGCACCTGTGATCCAGTGACTTGAGAGGTGGTGGCAGGAGACTCACTTGAGCCCAGGAGTTGGAGGTTGCTGTGAGCTGTGATGCCACAGCACTCTACCCAGGGGGATAGCTTGAGATTCTGTCTCAAAAAAAAAAAAAAAACAAGAAAAGAGCAAACAATCCCATCTATTGTTGGGCAAGAGACATGAACAGAACCTTCTCCCAAGCAAGCAGACAAATGGCCAATAAGCAGGAAGGATGGGAGACCCAGCAGCGACAGGGGCCGTCTGGACCGTGCGTCTGAAGGCTGCCACACAGAGGGAGGGCATGAGGGCCTCGGGCTTCTGACCTTTGGTGCCTGCTTGGAAAGGGGTGTTGCTAACACAAGCATGAACGTGAATATTGAATGTGAACACAGACACAGGCGTGGTGTTAAGCTGGTTGTGTCTAAGGACATAAGCAGGGCATTTCTGGGGCATTTTCCAGCAGGTAAAAGGAGATTTGGTACAAGATGAAAATCAAGAGATACAACTTTGGCCACTATTAGAACAAAGATAGTAGGAAAAAATGGATGTTAATGTATACAGCTATTACAGCTTTAATAATAATAATAAAAAAGAAATGGATGGGCACAATTTTTGGAAGCATCAGAGAGAGAAGGAACAAAACATTTGAAACATTCATGCTAGAAGAAAAACTCTCAGTTAAAAGGGCCGTGGAAAGGGCACAAAGACGACGGTGCTAGGACGTGGCTGAGATGTGTGACGGATGGAAACGCCACCTTGACACCCACGAGAAAGCCAGCAGAAAAGCCACTAGCTGGGCCAGCGAGCCCACTTGCCTCCTAAGAGTGACACCTGCTGACACCACCACAGTTCATTATTTTTCTTCAAAGTTTTTTTGGCAGTGACCTTTACTTTTCTTGGATATTAAATAGAAAATATTTTTAGTGGCATCTGTCACCAGAGGGTGCTAGAGTTATTTAGAAAAAAACCCATAAGCCACTGGCTACTGTGAGCAGCCAGTACCCTGACACACATGTTTAAAAAACAATGCTTACATTTTCCTTAATGGAAAAGCAACTTTAAAACGAGAAATAGTCACCACTTAATCATCATTTGGAAACAGCATTTTTAATTATCTCATTACTCTCACCTGATCAGAAGTGGGAAGATATAAAAAGGTTCCTTTATAAGAAATCAAGATGCAGTTTTCCTGATGCCTGCTGGAGAACATTTCACCAGCGACTCGGTGTGTGCCCACTACTCACCTTTACTCCCCATTGGGAGAGATTTTCTCTTCTCCAGACTTCATCTAGCTAGTGATTTTCAACCCACATGCCCTGGCACACTAGTGAGAGGGTCTTAGGTGTCCACAAAGAATTTTAAAGATCATCAATTAAACTATTTTTGAAAGAAGTTCAAAACACAGTAAGTATATTCTCTTTTTTTGAGCAACCTAATTTAAGTGGGCTATGGAAGTTCAACTATGGGTTCAAGGGTGCCAGGAGAGTGAGCTGAGATGCTAGACTGATAAACACCAGGCAGCCCCGGCTGAGCACACAGAAGACTCCACGATACCTCAGCAGTAGTGAGAAAAATCTTGTCCGTGATGTGTCTCAGTCCACAAGCCACAACTCCGAGAGCAACTCCAGGGAACACGTAGGAATTATTGCCCTGGCCGGGATACAGGGTCCGTCCATCAGGGAGAGTGACGGGGTCAAACGGGCTGCCGCTGGCAAAAATTGCACGCCCCTACAACACAGACACACAACCAACTTTAAAAAGAAAAATATTTTAAGGCAAATATAATGAAGTGCTCCCCAGGCTAAATAATGAATCTTGAAAGAAGCCTGTGTTTTCATTAACTTCCTACTGAGTCTGGGCGAGAGTCAATCGTGATGCTGGCCAGCAAGTCTGGATGGTTCTTAACCTTCCTCTTCACTCCCAGGACAGTGATCCCTGAGACCATCACGTGTCATCTGGGTTAGTCCCACCCCCAGGCTCATCAGCTATTTCTACGCAGGCTTCCAAATACAGACTTATGAGGATGAAATGACATGTTAATATTAAAGCACTGAAAATAATGGCACTTTAGGGATTTATATTTTCCAGGATTAGGGATCAAGATGTTTACAAAGTAAAAACCGGAGTAAGTTTTATTTATGCCCTTGGGAAGCTCAGCACGACCCAGCGCCTAGCCCGTCCTTCAAAGCAATCTGGAACTCTCTGCCTGAAATGGCCATCGGAGCTGTCATCACACAAAGTCACATGGGTAAGATCACGAACTCATCCCAGAAAAAGTGCTTCGAAGGGTGGACCAGGAGCTGGTGTTGGAGTAGAGCTTCCCAAGGGGGGTTTTCGGAGGTGACTAGTGGACTCAGCAGGGAGGCCTGCAGCACTTTTTCTTGGATGAGTTCACAGACTTCATAGTCTGACCTTGTACTGTAACCCTTCCTAACTATTACCTTTCACCTACACCTACACCAGCAGAAACTCACAGCCAGCAACAGGCAGACCTTTCTTTTCCCTGTGATCATCTCACCAAAGTAGTGGCAAAATTTTCAGCCTCAGATTCTCAGCATTTCACATGTCACGACGCAGGACATCAGGTTCGGCCGTGAGAAAAGGCTGAGGCCATTTCAATCGGACATATGCAAATTCTGAGACACACAACTGCATACACTTGGCTAACTTCGTTTATATTTGCTGCAGACGAGTCTCTAAATCCTTGAGGCCCACTGGCATGTGCTGGGACAGAACAAGGAACTGGAGCCAAGTTCATCATGTGAATGGTACGAGGCACTGCGTCAAACGTTTGCTTAAAGGGCCTTTTGTCTTCCTGTTAAGGATTCAAAGACTACCAAATAATGTGGGGCAAATCCCCCAATGCAGAGACGAGATAGCAATGAAAACTGTAGAGCCATCGAAGGCATCCTACAGGAGAGAGATCAGTAACGTGGAGGCCCCTTGCGAGAAAGCGTCACCTCTGACAAGCGGCCTTCAGGCAGAGCCCTCGAGCCCCTCCGTGCAGTGACGCCCCATGAGGTGTTTACCTGTCTCCTTCATTTTGAATTTATATTCAAAATAAATGTCTGAGATACATGTGACTCAACCTCTATTTTGTCCCAGTGATATTTTCAGGTCTTTGATAGGAAAAAGGCTCTTGTTAACTTATCAAATACGTGTTAGAGCAAGAGTGTTTGTAATAAATCAGTGAGGGCCCCACCCCAGCTGGGTGGCGGCAGGGGAGCTGCCCAAATGCTACACCACGGCATCAAAACCCAAACCCAGGACTTAGCAAAGCAAAAACAAGGCTGTGGTTCTATCCTGTACACGTTAATGTTTGAGACTGGCCAGTTGAAAGTTCAATAAATATCTATAACCAAGGTCTTTCATTTCTACTTAAATTTTTGTTCAAATCTTAGGTAATTCCAAACCACCTGAGGAAAGTTATCACCGCAACATTACAAAGTTTATTTTATTAAAGAAGAAGATTTATGCAACATTTTAGAAAAGGAAGTAGCTCTCATTTCTCTCATCTGTACACTTTTCTTACAATCTTGGTTGCATAATTTTTAAAGGTTTAATGATGAGCAATTCAGAAATCCTAGACATCCCTGTAATAAATAAAAATGATTACTAAGATTTTAGTTATGCTTTTGATTTACCTTAGTTACTTTATAGCACTGCTCTGCAGAACATTCTGCTTTGCTAGTTGGGTTACTCAAAGCGAAAATAATCGGCCGTCCGTTGAAGGCAGCCATGTCCTTGAGAATCTGCTCTGAGAAGGCGCCACCAACGGCAGCAACACCTAACAAGGAAATCAGAAAGCGGGGATCAGGCTCATTGCTGTTAATTCACCCAAGAAGCCCCCTCCAATATGAAGAGACGTGTCAGATGATTTTCTAAGAGACCCTGAAAAAATACTGGGTAGAACAATCATAATTATAGTGACAAAAAGAATTAAGTTTGTTAATACCAATAATTTTTAGTCATAAATCTACAAGTATCTATAAAAACATGTAGTATATGTGCTGCCGAAGCAAGCACTATAAAAACAGATGTTATATATGCACAAAATAAGGACCAAGTTTCATGAATTCCTCTGAGCTTACTGCTTTAAACTTGACCACATTACACGTGTTAGCACCTGCAGTGTGTGAGGACGTGGTGAGCTCTGTAAGCCATATGGGGCGGCTCTGTCTTCCAGGAGGTCCAGTGAGGTCAGTATCTCTCACTGCAGCACCGTTGACACGTGCACTGGCCACTCCCTGCCATGGCGCTGTCCACACGTTCCCGATGCTCAGAGGCACCTGGCCTCTGCCCACTGGAGGTCAGGGCTCTCGCCCTCCTCTCTGACCTTCCTCTCCCAGCAATTACTGCCCCCATGGCCCCTGGGGAGCAAATCTCTCCTGATTGAGAACCTCTGTCTGTCTGAAGTGACGAGGTCCAGCAAAGTGCCCACTACACCAGGTGTCAGCCAGCTCACAGAGTCCGCAGACGGCCAGACACTTCAGCAGGACCAGCCACAGCCAGAGCAAAGACTGGACTTAACAAGGCGAGGTCTCTCCTGTGGCCACTACTTGAGCAACTGAGTTGTGTGAATTCCAAGGGTCAGAGTTTCAAGAAAGCTGGATTGTGCTCCAAAGATCAGAAGTAAGAAAACCAACCAGGTCAGATGGGGGTGGGCAGAGACCGGGAGGGAGAGGAATGTTTACCTATGAGCGCAGTTGGTTTTATCTCCTGAACAATGGCTTCCAGGTTCTTCATTTCCTTGTGTTCGTGGGCAAACACCTCCTTCTCTGGTGTCAGGGAAGCACGGTGCTAAGTGGAGCAAATAGGAGAAGTTACACGGCTGCCAAACACGCGTGGGGCCCAGAGATGCACACAGGGGATCACGTGTGATGAGAATCACCAGTATTTACGTCCCACCCTTCTAGGTGCTGTGTCTAATACCTTCCCTTACTGCTCCTGACCGACTGCCAGGATTACTTCCTTCTTTCTTCCTACAAATATTCACGTGTCCATTTTCTAGGCAATGCCCACGAACAGTGAGCAAAACAAAGTCTTTACTTCATTCAAGTAATTAATACTAAAAACTGTAACTCAACAGACATTTGTGGGAAACCAGGGTTAACAGTGGTGCAGAATGTCAGTGACTGGCCCGCACGGCCGGCTGCACACCAGCGCTTCCTCCAGCCTCGCGACGTCGGCTGCAGCTCCAGCTCATACGCCGAGGAAGAAGGGAACCTGTGGTCACAGCACTGTCTGAGTCCTGTGTCATGTGGCACCCGGTGAACATTTAATCATAATATTCTAGCTACAAATGTTTGAGATTTGACTCCACAATACCTCACTGCCGACTTTTATATGGTACTTTGTGACGGTCATGCATTTCATTTGAGCCCCTCCACAATTCCGAGAAGTAGAGCAAGTATCAGCAGAGTCCTCTCACACCTGGGGACCTAAGGCCTAGGGGTCAGAGCCACCAGCTCGAGGTGGTTGTACAGAACTCAGTCTTCCCAACACAGCGCCACTCTGCCCAGGAGGAACAGCTTTACGAGGAGTATGTCAGACTGTCTGCAAATTAAGCCGGACGATGGTACAGTTTTCATGCTTCAAAAGGTTATTTTATTTCTGTTTTTTTAAAGCAAAACATTGAATTATAGAAAATTATATATGAAACATGAACCTCTCTGCACCTGTCTCCTCATCTGTGAGTGAGGAGAATAAGACTTTTTACCTTATCAGGTTGCTTCTGGGTTAAATCTCCAGTCCCCAACCTCTGGGCCACTCACCAGTCCCAGCACACAGCCTGGTAGGGGCAGGCTGCAGAGACCACCTGTCCACTGTACACCTCTCCGCCCCTCAGCTCTCCAACCCCATCCGTGGAAACCCTGCCTTGCACGGCACTTGGGAACTCAGCTCACAGCAGGAGTAAGAGGAGGGAGATGAGAAAGCAGCTTCATCTGGGTTTACAGCGGCGCCGCCCCAGGCCCCCCAACCCTCCCCACCCACCCTGTCCTGCCCGTCTGTGGAAAACTGTTTTCCATCAATCTGGTTCTTGGTGCCAGAAAGGTTGGGGGCCGCTGGGCTAAATGAAACGTAATACAGGTAAAGCGCTCTGGGCCGGTTCACAGAGTTCATGCTGGTTGTTATTGTTATTGTTGTTGTTGTAATTAAAATTATTATGAAGACGACGAAAAAATATCATAATTCCAGCACTTCTGATTTTGGTATATTTTCTTCTAGTCTGCTATAAAGTGCTATTTTTGTACCACTGTTTTCCATGATGACCTTGGATCAAATGGCTCCCACCATTAGTCATTTTTGAGCTGGAAAAGTTATCTTGCCCTTCCTCTCTGTACATCAAAACCCAGGGCATCTGAGATGGTGCGGGAAAGACCTCCCTTAGCTCATCCAGAATCAAACCTGACACTTCCTATTTGTACTGCCTTCAGCAGGGAACACGAGGCTCCAGTGATATCAAGTCGTGAACCTTATCTATATTCTTGCTCACCACATTTATTTTAAAATAAAAGATATGGCTCGGCGCCCGTAGCTCAAGCGGCTAGGGCGCCAGCCACATACACTGGAGGTGAAGCCCAGCCAAACAGCAAAATACAAAATACATGACAAATACAGCCAAAACAATAGCCGGGCATTGTGGCGGGTACCTTTAGTCCCAGCTACTTAGGAGGCTGAGGCAAGAGAATCGCTTAAGCCCAAGAGTTTGAGGTTGTGA
This sequence comes from Galagoides demidoff, assembly GCA_963574575.1. NCBI lineage: Eukaryota > Metazoa > Chordata > Mammalia > Primates > Galagidae > Galagoides > Galagoides demidoff. Next base: position 9,115 of record CAUYQV010095491.1, read on the forward strand.
GCTGTGACGCCATGGCACTCTACCCAGGGTGACATAGTGAGACTCTGTCTCAAAAAAATAAATTAAGTAAAAGATATATGAAATAATTCTTTACATAAAAGAATCATATTCATTTTCTTTCATGAAGCATCAAATTGCACAAGGAATCTCATCCACTATCATTGCCTTTCTAGAGCTAGTCAAAGTTCCAGAAGAACAAACAGGTGCTGTGAGCCTGAACTGGGCGGCAACACTGAGCACTTTATACACAACACTTCTTTTGTGTTTATGAGGCAAGACTTTTAAAAATTTCCTTTTAATAAGGCGGCACCCGTAGCTCAGTGGTTAGGGCGCCGGCCACATACACCCAGATTAGCCGGCTTAAACCTGGCCCTGGCCAGATAAACAACAAAGACAACCTCACAAAAAAATAGCCGGGCATTGTGGTGGGCGCCTGCAGTCTCAGCTACTAGGAGGCTGAGGCAAGAAAATCGCTTAAGACCAGGAGTTGGAGGTTGCTGGGAGCTGTGACACCACAGCACTCTACCAAGGGTGACATAGTACATAGTGAGACTCCTCATCAGAGTGTGAGTGTCATCCCAGCATATAAACAGTGGCTGAGCCGAATGATAATCTATCAGTCACAAAGAAGAGGACAGAGGTCTGTGAAGTGTGAAGAACGCTCCTCGGATCTTCCTAGATAATCATCAGTCTTCAGCTGATAGACCTAATTGGCCCCGGTCCCTCCTTCTCCCTATCCTGTCAATCCTCTCGTCATCTAACTCTGTAGTTTCTTCCACCAAAGGCAGAGTGTACTTTCCTCCCCCACGTTTGGACTTGAACATGTGCCCAATAAAAATAATCTTCTAAACTCTGAAGTGGACCTCACGCAAACCCCAGGAGCAGATCATGCCACACAGACGGATCTCACCGGCCAGGAGTCTCCTGCCTCTGCTCTGCTGCTGACTCAGTATCCACCTCTCAGCCAAACAGGAAAGCTGCCAGTGACAGGGGTCTGCTCAGTAGGAATGTGGGCGGAAAGAGAGCGTCCAGCTTGCGGCGGCCTGACGACTGCCCCTGCCCACTGCCCGTCCTTAGACGAGTCTGGCCAGCTGGACCAAGGAAGACGAGAGGCTTAAGAAGTGGATGTGGCCCTGACCTGTGGCTGAGAGTCACCCATCTGACCCCAGGTCAGCGGGCAGTTGTAACTGCTGCGTGTCACTGAGATCCTGGGGTTGTCAGCAGCACAGCTGACTGACCAATACAGGAGTGACTTCAATGTTGACCAGATGTCCCACCTTTTCCTCCCCTTAATGTTGTCCCTTCTGTTCTTTGGGAGCAAGAGGTTTCTCTCCCTGAAATGATTTAATGGAAAGAACGTGTCTGAAACCTGTGGGCTGCCTCAGTGCCCTCGTCCCTGCCTTCATTACTTGTCTAAAGTAACTCCGCATTCTTAGAAAGAAAAGAACGATTCTGGTCATGGATAGAACTAATAAGAAATTGGAAATGTGTGATGGTCATGATTTTTCAACTCTATAAATTATCTCCAAACTATTTCTGGAAGTAGTACAAGTTCAGATTTATGACTGTTTTTGATTCTTATACGCGAAACTTGCAGGATAAGTACAAAATAAAGTGGTGGGTGGGGAGGCATTTCCGGGAAATAACAGCTTTGGCTTCGAGTATTTGGCACCCAGGGTGATGTGGTGTTGGCCTGTTTCCCCCGGCAATGCACATGCACGGTCAGACGTAAAGGCAAGAACCAGGCTGAGAACTAGGCAGACACCACAGAACTCCAAGGGCTTCCAGTGTGGCTCTGCTTGTACCTGAGGCTGCCCTGTACTCCCAGACTCTCTCGCAGCTGGAGTTTCCCAGTTAAACACATCAACACCTTCCCAGCACTCGAGAGGAGAGATGGGCGTCCAGAGCACGGCCACGTGGGTGTCCTGGAGGCCCAGGAAGCATATGGTTTTTCTCAGCTGGATATGCAATCTGCAGTGACTGTGCCCCTCTCCCCCAGAGGTGATGACCTCCGCCTCACAGTGGGCGCAGCTATGGTGGCCGACAGCTTTCCTGTTTGTGGCTGAAGCGTGGATTCTGCAGCCAGCAGCAGGAGCAGAGGCAGGAGATTCCTGGGATGGGGAGCGAGAGCTGCTCCAGGAGGCTCAGCACGGAGCCGACTTCAGAAGTTTAGAGACTTTGTTTTTGAAATGTTTTCACAGACAAGGGGAGGGGATGGGTCTAATGCAGGCTGCTAGTTCCTCCAACAGAGAAAAAAAGATCTTGGGTTAATTATTCCCCATTCTAAACTACGTATAAGTCATCTCAATGAAATACGATAGGATAGGCTCAGCACCTGTGGCTCAATCGGCTAAGGCGCCAGCCACGTACACCTAAGGTGGTGGGTTCGAATCCTCAGCCCGGGCCCGCCAAACAACAATGATGGCTGCAACCAAAAAATGGCCGGGTGTTGTGGTGGGCGCCTGTGGTCCCAGCTACTTGGGAGGCTGAGGCAGGAGACTCGCTTGAGCCCAGGAGTTGGAGGTTGCTATGAGCTGTGATGC
>CAUYQV010095493.1:0-10535 GCA_963574575.1 Galagoides demidoff
TTCTCCATGTCCAGATGTCCACAGGTCACATCCTTCTCCATGTCTAGACATCCACAGGTCACACCCTTCTCCATGTCCAGATGTCCACAGGTCACATCCTTCTCCATGTCCAGATGTCCACAGGTCACACCCTTCTCCATGTCCAGATGTCCACAGGTCACATCCTTCTCCATGTCCAGATGTCCACAGGTCACATCCTTCTCCATGTCCAGGGGGTCACTCCTTTTCCTTAGAGCTAGGAATGAGCTCTGAGCTAGGTGAAGGAAGTAGCTTTGAATCATAAGCAAGACCAAAGTTTCAATTTTAGCAATTTTTATTTGGACAGCTTTGGCCTTTTTAATACCTTAGAGTAAGTTTTATCTCCCAACAGAGAATGTTCTCATGGCTGAAAGTGAGAGGAAGACTCCAAGTCCCGCCTGAGATGGCAGGGGCAGAGCATGGAGGGGAAATGAGGTGGGCATGTGTGAAGGCCGTGTTGGAGAAAAATTACGCCATTTTCTATTTCCATGCCATCAGATTCTGTAGTTCAATCTGCCACCATAAGTAGTTTAGAAATGAAAAGCTTAGATAAGCTGGGCAAATATTGTCTCAAAAGTGCAGACCACATTTCCGGGGCCTTCATTGGCTCCTCTGAGAGCTGGAAGCCTCTGTCCTGGCTCCCACAGCCCTTCATGTGCCTCCACCATCCTGGCACTTCCGCTACAGGATCACATTTGTGTCTCTGCTCTGTTCTCCCCTGGACATTTGCTTCCTAAGAGCAGAGGCTGCATCTCTAATGCTCGGTCTAGAGTAGTTTTCAACGTGCACAGTCGATGGATACGTGCCTTCCCCAACCTGGCCTTCCTGCACAGTATAGAGTTGGGTGCTCAGTTTCTCATCTGTAACATGGTGCATTTGACTGGATGATTTTAAGAGCTCTTCTAGGTTCTGGAAACCTTAGAAAAGCAGCATGGGCTTCTCTGTTTATTCCTACCCTGGGAAATATTCTGACAGCCAGCTGTTGAGTGTTCAGTGCTGGGTTTTTTTTGAGGGAAAGGCCTGAAATGGCACCAAGGAAATGTCACCTCTGTGCCGGCCTCATGTTGTGAAATCTGTTTTGTCCTGGGAAGCGGCAGGGCATACGTCGCCAGGTCACTATAGCAGAACTGGCAGGCTGGGGAGGGCAGAAAGGGAGACCTTGAGTGACTGTCAACCCCCTCCACCCACCTGTTACCCACTCTGCAGGGAGGGTTGTGGGCGGCTACCAATGTCCTAGTCCGTGATCCAAATTTTGTTGTGACCACAGTCCCTGGGAGAGAAAGTAACAGTAAAAAATGCTGAACCCCAGGGCAGTACCTGTGGCTCAAAGGAGTAGGGCGCCGGTCCCTTATGCTGGAGGTGGCAGGTTCAAACTCAGCCCCAACCAAAAAACCAAAAAAAAGAAGCTGAACCCCAGTCTAAGAGGTCTTGTGGGAGTAGACAGGACTCAGACAAAAATCAGAAGCTGAAAACCAGAGAGCAAGGTCTAACCTAGTAGTGGTGGTGCTGTGTCCTGAGCCTGGCTGTAGCTTAAGTTCCTACCCCCTGAGCTCAAAGGGAGGCAGGGACTGCTCTGAGGGTATAAGTGAGGATTAGCAGGGACCTAAGGGTACAAGGGGGCAGGCGAGAGCCAGGCTTCACAACCCCCTCCCCACCTGCTGTTCGGATTTCCCTGGGCTCTGTTGTTTGTGCTGTACTTGTGAAGGGGAAGTGCTGTGATTTGTATATTTTGCCCACAAAAGCTGAGTTCATAGGGAGGGGATGAGCAGTGGGTTCGGCCAGTAGTGGGTCTGAAGTTTTCAGAAGATCTTTTCAGATTTTTCCAAGGGGTACTCAGGGGTGCTCTGACAGGCTGCAAGGATCTCATGAAGTCAGGGAAGGTCCAGATATAAGATTTTCAGGAGCCTCTTAACCATGGAAGCCTCCCATGTTTGTTCATAATCTCTGTCTCTCTCTCACACACACACCAGTCTTCTTAATAGACATACCTTGAATTCATATAATTATGTATACAATTTCTATGGAATACTAGATGGAATTTACACAATTACAGTCATGGCAGCTGATGGTTCCAGAGCGCAGGGACCTTCTGTCCCTCCTCCTCAGGCAGGATATTTACAAGGGGCATCAAGGAGGAGGAGCTTTCAGGAGGGAGAAATGTGTGCACTGGCTGGGAGGATGGAGGATGAGGATGACTGGGGACCAGGGGGAATGGAGGACTCCAGCCATCACCTTGAGACTGATTTGCATGAAGTGTGACTTCTCAGAGAAACCCAAACCCAGTGAGTGGGATAGCTGGCGCCAGACTCTCCTACGCGGCCATGAGTCAGGCGGGCCAGCCCCCTGGAGGCAGCTTTTCATGCTCGCTGAAAGAATGCTGTGTTCCTAGTCCGATTTCTTCGGGGTCCTCCCTGGAATGAATCAGTGATTCTAATCCAGGTTTCCTTCGTGTGTCTTGGGCATGCTCAGTTTATCCTGGTGACAAGAGGCGGCTGTTTCAGAAAAAAAAAAAAAAAATTATCATAGTGATGAGGCTGGGCCAGCACATGGGAAAAATGTTCTACTTCCCAACAAAAAGGACCCTCCCAAGTATATTAATTTCTTTTAATTATAAAATTAAGCAAGTTCTTAGGAGAAAAACACTAAACTCAGTTTTATTTGTGGCTCATTTTATTTGCAAAGAATGATCCCTGTCAAGCCAGCATAAACACAGGGGGAGTGTTGGAAGGAGAATGGCTGAATGTAGGCTCTCCCAGGGACCCTGAAGCTGTAGCTGGAGGGAGTTTTAAGTTAAAGGAACATTGGAGGCCTTAGACACAGTCGTCCCTGGGCTTTCTCTACCACACCAGTGTTGGCTGTGAGTTGAATTGTCCTCCATAAACAGCTATGCCACGGTCCTAAGTTCTGGTACCTCTGAATGTGATCTTATTTGGAAATAGAGTTTTTGCAGATGTAATCGATTGAAAAATGAAGGACTTGGGTGGGTCCCAAATCCAACCACTGGCATCCATCTAAGAAAAGACTCAAGAGATACACAGAACGTACAGAGGGAAGATGACCACGTGAAGCTGGAGACAGAGGTGGGAGGGATGCCATCACTAACCAGGCAACACCATGTTGAGCGCCAGCAACCATCAGAAGCTTCTTCCCTAGGGAGAGCATGGCCCTGCAGACACCTTGCTGTCAGACTTACTAGCTTCCAGAATTATGAGAGAATAAGTCTGTGTTGTATTAAGCCACTCTACCTGTGGTAATTTGTATAGCAGCCCCAGGAAACAAATACACCCAGGGCACCCAGTGGCCCTGCTTGCAGCCAGCATCCTCTTTCCTCATTTCCTGTTCAAGCTCTTGATACAGAGGTCATCTGGCCACAGCCATCTTTTGCAGCTGACCTATGGACCAGCCACTCTTAAAGGTTCAGGGGCCGTCCTAGGCCAATCAGCTGTAGCAGGTATGGTTACTTGGAACAGACTAGGACTCTTAAGCTCAGAGAGCTGGCAAAGGTCAAGTGTCTTAAACGTGTCTGGCACACCCAGGTGGTCTGGTCGGGGCCTTCAGTGAGGTTCTGTGGAGCTGCGATCCTGCGTCAGACCTGCTTTCATATTCTTCCCTTTTTCCCTCCCACCTCCATCCACCTACTTCCTACTTTTCACTGTTAATGGCTGGTGAGAAAAGTAGGTAATTTTTTTAAATAGAGGTTGCATAGACAGTAGAGGGACAAGATCCTGGATTACAATTCCTGAGTCCTGAGTTGAAAGCTAGATTTCCTTTACTTACAGGCTCTGTAGCCGTCTCACTGGGTAGGGCTTCTCACTTCTCTGAGCTGTGGATCCCAAGCTGGGACATGGCGACAATGTCACTCTCTGCCTTAGCACCTGGATCCAATGAGATAATGGCTGTGAACATCTTTTGATCTTGCTCAAGCTCCCAGCTCACAGGCGAGGAGCAGCCCCCAGACCCCCCAGCCCCCACCAGCCACAGAGTGGGCTGTGTGCAGGGCCGAGCTGGAGGCTGAGGGCAGGCTTGGGGCTGCAGTGCCCGCTGCTTGCTCGCCTTCCTTTGTCTCTTTCAATAATGCTAATTTAGTTACTCTTAGTAACAGCTATTCCTCATTACTATTACTCATTCCAGGCTCTGAATCATTCTGATGGATACGACTTGACATCAACCAATTTGCCTAATTCATCACCTTTGCATTTCTTTAATACTAAAGACAGAGCAGGAAGGTTTTCCGACTGGCTCTGCGATTTTCTTCCCTCCTCTCCTCCCGCATCAATCAACGGCGGATGTGGAAAAGGCTCCCTACGCAGAACTGGTGGGTAGAATTCTGAAGTTAGACCCGTGTGCTGTGTGGCCTCTATCTATCAAGTTCTGGGTAATGATGGCTTGTCCTTGTCTCTGCAGCCCCCAGGGCTGGTTGATGGGCACCGTTCCTTCTCCATCTGGGATTAAGCCCAGCCCAGTTGGATTGACAGGACCCTCCTCACTCCCTACACTCATGGAGGCTCATCCATGCTCTAACGTTTAGAGTTCTCGTTCCAAGGCTCAGGTCTGATTCTCCCACCCCCAGTTTCAGGATGTCCTAAGTCTACGGATGATTTCAAGTCCTTCACCCATGGAGGAAGGACTCTCCTGCTCTGAATCCTACCTCCCTTTTCCTGTCCCTTCACCTTAATCCTTTCACATTACAAAAGCAAAGTGCTCATTATAACCAGTACAGAGGTATACAAGGAAAACGTCAGTACTTTCCCCATTCTTCCTCTCCAACCCCTCCCTCTGCCCAGCACTCTCTTGGGTAACCAGCGTTTCGTGCGTCCGCCTCTTCCCCACTCTCTATGCTCACACGAACATGCTCATTCATGAGTTCACGCTCATATATAAGGGTTTTTCCCTCTACTATTTAAATGGGATCCTACTGCACACACAATTACCTTTCTTAAACTTAATAATATATTATGGACATTCCTCTATGCCAACGCACATACATCTAATTCATTTTAATGGCTTCATCTACCCTATATTTATTCAAATCTTTCCCCGTTGTTTTCCATTCTGTAATGTTCCGAACACCTATCTTTTTATGCTAGTGAGGTTTTTTTCTTGTAGGAAAAAGTCACAGATATGTGATTTCTGGGTCAAAGGATATAATATGCTTAATTTTTATAGTTACTAGCAGATTCCTTTCAAGATAGGATGCGGGGATATAGCTCATCAGTGAGGTAAAAGAATGTTTGTTTCCTCACATTCTCACCAGCTTTTAGAATGTTAAGTATAAATATTTAGCATTTTTTTTTCTGTCTGCAGGGGAACAAATGGCATTTTATTGTTTTAATTTTCATATTCTTAAATACCAGTGAGTCGGAACATCTTTTTATATTTATTGGCTTTTTGAATTGTTTTTTTTTTCTGTGAAGTTCACGTTCAAGCCTTTTGCCCATGTTTTTATATCCTTAACATGTGATGCCTGATATTATAGTTGTGTTTGTACTTGTCCGGTGTTTTCTGTGATAATGGCCAACGTTTGTATAGCACATAAAACGCATCTCTCACACGTTAGCTCATTAAGTCCTTGCTGTGATTCTACAAGGAACTTACTATTATCCTTAGTTTTAGGAAACTGAAGCTCAGAGACTTGCTCAAGCAACAATGTAGTCTCTTGAGGCAGAGTTGAGTCTCTGACTCCCCTCCACAGCACCGTGGGAAGGAGCCATGGGTGACTTTATTCTCCCATCTGGTGTCTTGCACAGGTCTTTTGCCAGGGAATGGTTGCAGAATGAGTAAAGAGCCTGATGATAGGGGATTGATGAATCAGATGTAGAGACTGATGGATAAGAAGATGGAGGGTTGGATCAACTTATCAATATAACCCTCCCCCATATATGTCTTCTGAATTTCTGCTCAGATATGCCCTTCTCATTCTTCATTATCATCACCAGTCTTTCAAAGGCATCTGACCTTGCTGTATCCCTTGACTTCTGCTGTATGAGGAGTCTCAGTCCCTTGCTGCGGGTGAATAGCATTGAAAGGGTGTCACAGGGTGGATGGGCATAAAGCAGCAGCTCTCAACTACAGGCGATCTTGACCCCCCTCTCCCAGGAGACATTTGGCAATCCCTGGAGACATTTCTGTTGTCATAACTGGGGAAGGAGGTGCTTCTGGCGTCTAGTGGGTAGAGGCCAAGGATGCTTCTAAAACACCCTATGAGGCACAGAACAGCTCTGAAAGAATTACCTGACCTAAAGTGTCAGGAGCCTTGACTTAGAGCCACGGCAATTGGCTGTGGCATAACGAAAGGGAAGGTTATAGGATTTGCAAACTCAAGGTGCTTGGCCTTGAGTGCTGCGGAGCCCATATACCAGCTGTAGGATCTCGGACAAGCATTTATCCTTTCTAATCCTGTTTTCTCAAATGTGAAATGAGGATAATCTTACCTTTCTTGAGAAGCTGTTGGGAAGATTAAGCAGACTGCTGTATATGAAAGCGTGCTAGCTAAGTGTGGGTGACGCTAATCAGCATTAGGAAGCGTTTGGGAAAGTCTCTCATTTATCTGGGTATGAGTTTGAGGGAGCTCAGGCTGCACTCTTTTCCTTTCTGGACTGACCGTGTGTTGGACCTTTGGATGTGAAAATGTAAGTGTTTGTGGTTTGGAGTCCAAAAGACCAGCTGAATGCTAATCTTCCAGCGTCCTTGTTTGCTCCTCTGGAAACTTTGCGGGTGGACAGCTAATCAATGGGGGGAAATGATGACTCCTGCATTGTGCACACACTAGCTGGCAGCCCCGTAGCTGAGACCCAGCCAGGGCTTGGGAACAGGCTTTTACTCTTGAAGGAAGGCTGGGTGGGAACCACATGGAATTCCTAATCCTGGATCTGATTTATGAAGGAGGAAGATTTGATTCACATGGGGCATTGAACCGGGCAGCAAAGGGAAGAAGGAGAAGCGAGGCTCAGTGGCAAAGTCAGGTGCTGCAAAATCAAGAAAAACAAAAAGGAAAGAGAAAGGAAGGCAGGAAGGGGTCCTGAGGAGTGTGGCAGCCTGAGAGCAGGTGTCTAGAAAGACGTTTCATACATCGGATCTAGTAGAGGATGGGCTGAGGGCTTTTCTAATCAGCTCTAGCAATTTACCCAACTCTAACCTCACCTTCCTCTTTGATCTCATTTCCTTAACCAAACTCAAACTCTGCCCTGTCCTGACTTAGGCCCTATCCTCCATCTCTCTTCTTCTCCCTTTCCTGGACCCCTCAAACTTCCCTTCAGCCTCACTGGTCCAATTGGAAGCCCTTCCACCACTCTCGGCTGGGTCTACCATGTAGACTTTGGAAGGGAAAGAAAAAGAGAAAAGGAGAGGGCAGCGGAGAGGAATAGTCTGTTCTGAACCCAGGGACTCAGATCCCCCAGCCTGCTTCCAGCTTGTTTTGCCCCAAGGACCAGAAGGATAGCCTTTTCCCTAATATTCTGGGCATAGACCCAGCTATGCACAAATATGCATGTTGTATTTTGAGTCATAAATGTGGTTCATTAGCATACTTTGCAGTTCGTGGCATTCACAGCTTAGAGGGGATGCACATTCTGCCTAGGAGTCAGGCTCTGCGCCAGGTCCTGCATCTTCTCAACAGGAGTAGCCCTGATCCATTGGCTTTCTTGTCTTTCTGAAACTCTTGGGCTAGAGTCGCCCTCATCTCTCTAAGAAGCCTCAGTGAGGGTGGAGCAGAGAAGCAGATAAAGTCACGGGTGTCAGGAGAGCGTGTAAGATGATTCAGACCTTAGTTCCAGGAAAGAGGAACCCAGGGGAAATTCCTTTATCAGTGTTCCTCACTCAGCAGTGGCAGCAGTGGGGTGGAGGGGACCCAGACGTATGTCTCCCTATGTGGAGACCAGTCCCTCAGGGAAGTTTGAGCTGCCTCCAGCCTGGCCGGGTGGGGCAGGGACTGTGGGGGCTGGCGTGGCAGCTGTGGGCTGCACCGAGGCCTGTCAGGGAGGAATGATTAATGAACAGCCGCACCAGCTGAGGCTAACCTTTGGAGAGCTGAGCAGGGCATCTGCAGAACTGTCAGTGCTCTGACAAGGACAGAGCTGAACAACCAATTATGCCGCCATCACTAAGGTGGGCTGTCACTTTAATCCCAGCCATTCACTTAGGCAAGGACAGGGAAATTTCTCCTCTACAGAGGCGTGTGCGTTGGCCACCTTAACCATTTCACAACAGCACAGGGACCCTTTTCAAGAGCTGCCCAAGCTAAGTGTCCTGGCAAGTCTCCCCACGTTCAAGCTTTCCCTGCTTCCCATTCCTGCCTTTCATACTGGCCATGGCAGCAGAATTCTAAAACCACAAGTTCATTTCCCATTTCATTCTGCTGCCTCCCACGGCTTGCAGGAGAACGTCTGAATTCCTAAACTTGGCATTCCAAGCTTTTCTTCTTGTTTATTCACTCAATTATTTATCTGATGAACAATTACCTATTGAGCATTTGGTATGTAGTAGGCATTCTGCTAACTGTGGAGCAGAGTAATTAAATATAAGAGAGTTCTTATTCTTTAGAAGGTTGTGATCTCAGAGTAGAGGTAGATAATAAGTAAGTCCCCGAATGGAGTGTACAATCCCTTGATCTCTTACGGAAGTAGCAATAGAAAATTTGGGGAAGCCAGAGGAGAAACACCAACACCAGATTGGTGGGGCATGCAGCGGGGATTACAGGGGGCAGGGGGAGTCTTGGGCTTTGTCTAAGGTGCTGAGCAACCATTAGACAGAGAAATGAGAAAAGGGAAAAGCTAGTTCAAAGGCATGAAGTTGAAAAAACTCATAAATTCCAGCAATTCAAGTGATTCCGTGTATCTGGAATTCTAAGTACAGATATTCCTTGACTCATAAAGTTACATGCAGTCAACCCATTGTAAGTTGAACGTATCATAAATTTTAAAAAATGCATTTAGTACACTAGCTGATTGAGTGGCATAGCTGGCATGGCTTAGCCTAGTCTACTCGATATGTTCTCAGAATGCTTACCTTAACCTCCAGGTGGGCAAAATCATCTGGCAACATGGGATGCTGTAGAATTTTGGTTGTTTATTCTCATGTTGATGTGACTGACGAGTGTGGCTCCCTGCCACTGCCCAGCACTGTGAGGGAGTAGGGCACTGCATTTTGCTAACTCAGGGAAAGACCAAAACTCAGATGAAAAGTATGGTTTCTATGAAGTGCTTATCACTGTAACAACCACAGTGAAGTTGAAAAATTGTTAAGTTGAACCATCCCAAGCCAGAGTCTATGTGTACATGAGAACTGCCAATAAGTCTGGAAAAGCAGAGATCTGGGAGTGAATGGCTTGGAATGTCTAATAGAGTGACTTGGATTATATCCTACTTCTTAGAAGGGAATAGAGTTGGGACCTCCCTTCCTATCTATTGCCTTTTTGACATCCTCAGTGACTTTACCTTGCCACATACCCTGAATTCCAGCCACACTGGGCATTTTGTTATTCCCTGACCTTGCTAGATTTTCACACCTCCATGTTTTTGCTCTTGCTAGTCTCTCAGTCTACAATGTTTCTCCTCCATGCTTTACTGCAAAGCTAGAATTTGTGTTTGGCTGCAATAACAGAGGGTCAAAGTAAGAGTAGCATCATATGGGGGTTTATTTTTCTTTCATGTAACAGTGAAATGTAGCTATAAATAGTTCAGGGTCTGCTATAGGCCAACAGTGTCATCAGGGACCCAGGCTCCTTCCATCTTTCTATTCCACCAAGTTTAGGTGGCTTTCCTCCTCAGAGACCTCATGGCCACAAGGTGGCTGCCAGAGCTGCAGCCATTATGTCCCCATTCCAGGAAAGAAAAAAGGGGAAGGAGAGTAAGGCAAAACAAATGTCCTTTTTAATGAAGTCAGCCATTGTGAAAAAACCTTACTTAAAACCTTGGCTTTTAATTGATGGCTTATGCTGTGTGCAGAAGGAAGTGGGAAATGTGGTTGTTTTTGTTTTGTTTCGCAGTACTTACAGCATTCTATTAATAAAGAAGAAACAGAGAATGGGAAGGCAACTAACAATCTCTGCCACAATTGCTGAGCAAAAGGCACCTGAACATGTCCCACTAAAGAGGCAGGCATAAAGGAAATTAAAGATTCAGGGATGGATAAGTCACGTTATAAAAAATCTACAGGAGGACAACCAGAACAGTGAAGATAAATCTAAATAATTGTTAAAAGTCTAGGTGTTCTCCAAATTTCTAACACTTATCTTGGAAAAAGTTTTACGTGATGTGAAACAAAAATAATATAATGAAATAATCTATTTCTACAACCCTAGGGTTTTTTTGAAAAACAATGGTATGGTGAAGAGTAAAGTTAGAGGAGGAAAGTAAAAGTATGCTTAAATTAAAAGTATGATTTTTTTTTTATTGAATGGTAACTATGTACATTAATGCACTTCTGGGGTACAGTGTGGGGTTTTCACATGCAATCTGAAATACTTCCATCAAACTGATCAACACAGCCTTCATGTCATTTTCTCAGTTATTGTTTTAAAA
>CAUYQV010095494.1:0-17433 GCA_963574575.1 Galagoides demidoff
CCTGTGGTCCCAGCTACTTGGGAGGCGGAGGCAGGAGACTCGCTTGAGCCCAGGAGTTGGAGGTTGCTGTGAGCTGTGATGCCATGGCACTCTGCCCAGGGGGATAGCTTGAGGCTCCGTCTCAAAAAAAAAAAAAAAGAAAGAAAGAAATACTGGAAAAAGATAAAAATAAACTAACAAAACTGATACCTGTGGCAGGAGTATGTGGGGGCAAATGGGTGAAGTGGACAAGGGTACATACAATATTCTAAAGTATAATTTTAAATAGTTTTGATATTTAAAATGTGTGTATTATCTATCAGAAAAAGGAAAAATAATAACAGACTGTGCAAGGGTGGGGAACCTGTGATCCTGGGGCCACATGTGTCTTTCTGGATCCTTGAGTATGGCCTTTTGACTGAATGCAAATTTTACAGAACAAATACTTTTAATAAAGGGATTTGTGGATCCTTTATTAAAGGATTTGTTCTGTGAAGTTTGGATTTGTTCAGGGGCTTGCACTTAGGGATCTGGAGGGCCACATGTGGCCTTGAGTCTGTAGGTTCTCCACCCCTATGGGAAGCAATCAAAAATTAAATTAATAAAAATATACAATTCTGGCTCTGCGTCTGTGGCTCGAGTGGCTGAGGTGCCAGCCACATACACCTGAGCTGGTGTGTTTGAATCCAGTCCAGGCCTGCCAAACAACAATAACAGCTGCAACCAAGAAACAGCCAGTTGTTTTGGCAGTGGCCTGTAGTCCCAGCTACTTGGGAGGTGGAGGCAGGAGAATTGCTTGTGCCCAGGAGTTAGAGGTTGCTGTGAGCTATGATGCCAGAGCACTCTACCCAGGGTGATAGCTTGAGGCTCTGTCTCAAAAAAAAAATACATATATACAATTCTAGGCTGGGCATAATGGCTCACGCCTGTAATCCTAGCACTCTGAGAGGCTGAGGCAGGTGGATAGCTTGAGGTCATGGGTTCAAGAGCAGCCTGAGCAAAAAGCGAGACCCTGTATCTACTAAAAAATAGAAAAACTGAGGTAAGAGGATTGCTTGAGCCCAAGGTGGAGATTCCTATAAGCTATGACACCACAGCACTCTACCCAGGGTGACAGCTTGAGACTGTGTCTCAAAAAGAAAAAAACAAAAAACAAAAAAATTCTTTTTTTTTTTTTTTTTTTTGTAGAGACAGAGTTTCACTTTATTGCCCTCAGTAGAGTGCTGTAGTGTCACCACTCACAGCAACCTCCAACTAATGGGCTTGGGCAATTCTTTTGCCTCAGCCTCCGAAGTAGCTGGGACTACAGGCGCCTGCCACAATGCCTGGCTATTTTTTTTATTGCAATTTGGCTGGCTATTTTTTTGTTGCAGGGGCCTGCACCCTACCCACTGAACCACAGGAGCTGCCCCAAAACAAAACAATTCTAAAGAGAAAAAATTAAACTCTAATAGAGAATACAGGAGAAGGTAATCTGAACAAATAAGGATATATTCCATGTTCTTGGATGAAATATGTCATTATTACAATAATGTTAAACCCCCTCAATTAATCTATAAATTCAGTGTGGTCCCAATCAAAATCCCAGTTGAATTTTTTTTTTTTTTTTGAGACCAAGTCTCAAGCTGTCACCCTGGGTGACAGGGTGAAGAAAGTAAACTTCAAGTGATACTCTTGCCTCCATTTTTATATTTTTAGTAGAGATGGGGGGGATCTCACTTTTTTGCTCAGGCTGGCCTTGAACTTGTGAGCTCAAGCAATCCACCCACCTCGGCCTCCCAGACCAGTTGAAGTTTTGAAGACCGTGCAAGATTCATTTTAAAATTTATGTAGTAATATAGCGTCAAGACAAGATTAAAAGAAAACCAAAGAGGGCAGCGCCTATGGCTCAGTGGGTAGGGCGCCAGCCCCATATACCGAGGGTGGTGGGTTCAAACTCAGCCCTGGCCAAACTGCAACAAAAAGCTGAGCTTTGTGGTAGGCACCTGTAGTCCTAGCTACTCTGGAGGCTGAGGCAAGAGAATTGCCTAAGCCCAGGAGTTGGAGGTTGCTGTGAGCTGTGTGATGCCACGGCACTCTACCGAAAAAGGGGGCGTCACCTGTGGCTCAAGGAGTAGGGTGCCGGCCCCATATGCCGGAGGTGGAAGGTTCAAACCCAGCCCTGGTCAGAAACTGCAAAAAAAAAAAAAAAAAAAAAAAAAGAGGAAATTACCAACAGACATTAAGATGCATTAAAAAATATTAAAACCAAGGTGGTACTGAGTACAAGAACAGAAATAGACTATGTGTGTTTATTTGTGTGTACACCATAATATATGATAAAGGTGGTATGGCAAAACTGTGGGAAAAGGAGGAATTATTTAGTATTTGATGGTGGGAAATCTGGCTCCCCATGTGGAAAAAAAATAAAACTGCATCCCTATCACCACATATGAGAGTAGATTCTAGATGGATGAAAACCTAAATGTGAAAGATAAAATTATGAAATTAATAGGAAAAAAGTGGGAGAATATCTTTATGCCCCAGGCAGAGGGGAATACTTTTTAAATAAAACCCCTAACCAGGCTCCACACCTGTGGCTCAAGCAGCTAAGGCGCCAACCACATAACCTGATCTGGCGGTTCAAATCTAGCTCGGGCTCGCCAAACAACAATGACGGCTACAGCCCCAAAATAGCTGGGCATTGTGGCAGGCACCTGTAGTCACAGCTACTTGGGAGGCTGAGGCAGGAGAATCGCTTAAGCCCAGGAGTTGGAGGTTGCTGGGGGCTGTGATGCCACGGCACTCTACCCAGGGCGACAGATTGAGACTCTGTCTCCAATAAAAAAAAAATACATAGTCTATATATATAGACTATGAATGTTTTTGCCAGAACAAATAAATAAACAAGGAGGCAGCCACGTTAATCAGTTAGAAGTAAGCATTCCACATTGTATATTAAATCAGCACATTGTACCCCATAAATTGCATTAATGTACACAGTTATGATTTAATAAAGAATTAAAAAATAAATAGGCTTGGCACCTATAGCTCAGCGGCTAGGGTACTAGCCACATATACTGGAGCTGGCAGGTTCGAATCCAGCCTGGGCTCGCCAAAAAACAATGATGCTGCAAAAAAAAAATAGCCGGGCGTTGTGGCAGATGCCTGTAGTCCCAGCTACTTGGGAGGCTGAGGCAGGAGAATCACTTGAGTCCAGGAGTTAGAGGTTGCTGGGAGCTGTGATGCCAGACAACAGCTTGAGGCTCTTTATAAAAAAAAAAAAAAAAAAAAAAAAAGAAAAGAAAAGAAAAGAAAAGAAAAGAAAAGAAAAAGAAACAAAACTCTAACCAAAAACAAACCACATAGCAAAATTAAATTGATGGATTTGATTTCATCAAAATCAACAATTTCTGCTCAAATAAGACTATTGTGGGCAAAGTTGAAATAGTGAAAAGAATATTTGCAACATCTGAAAGTGACCAGTAGCTCGGCTCTGTAAGAAACTCCAAGAAATTGACAGGAGAGTTAGGAACTCTAATAGAAAAAAATGAATCAACTATACAAGCAAGCAATTTACAGAAGAGGTTTTTTTTTTTTTTTTGAGACGGAGCCTCAAGCTATCCCCCTGAGCAGAGTGCCATGGCATCACAGCTCACAGCAACCTCCAACTCCTGGGCTCAAGCGAGTCTCCTGCCTCCACCTCCCAAGTAGCTGGGACCACAGGAGCCCGCCACAACGCCCAGCCATTTTTTGGTTGCAGCCATCATTGTTGTTTGGCGGGTCCGGGCTGGGGATTCGAACCCGCCACTTTATGTGTACGTGGCTGGCGCCTTAGCCGATTGAGCCACAGGCGCTGAGCCTACAGAAGAGGTTTTTAACAAACACATATGAAGAGATGCTCAGAAATTCATTAGTAATCAGAGAAATGCAAACTAAGACAAAGTAAGATATTACTTTATGCCTGTTAGACTGATAAAAGTAGATGAAAAATGTCTAGTGTTACTGAGAATGTGGGGATACAGAAATCTTCAAACATGGTAAAAATGTGGACTAATGCAGCCATCCTAGAGAACCATCTAGAACAGCAGTTCTCAACCTATGGGTTGCAACCTCTTTTTAACAATAAAAATACATTGTGGCATTAGGAAGGTTGAGAATCACTGATCTAGAAGTACTGATGTTCTTAGTCACAATAAGTATATGCCCACTTTAGGATATAATCATTTAGCTCTTGAGTGTATGTTTCAAAAAAAAAATCCTCACATAGGTCAATAAGGAGACAAGTACAAGTTTGTTGAAGTATTATTGGGGATCTGGAGGCAATCTTGCTGTCTATCCCTGGGGAATTGTTCAGGGACAACGTAGTAAGGTATACTGCAGTTACCATGACTAATTAGAAGCAATGGATTAGATATATACGAAGCAATATGGATAGACCTGAAAAACACAAGGCTGAATGAAAAAAGAGACAGAATGAGATATTTATACAAAATAAACATACACAAACACAAAGCATAGTTGATACACATAGTGGGACAACCTGATATTATGTGCCTCCTGAGGTGACACAATATAAAATAAAGCATATTCCCTATGTACTGTTCTTGCTGAATCTATGTGGAAAGAGCAAATGAACCTGGCATGTGACATTCTATAAGACAACTGGTCCAGACTCTCCAAAAACATGAATGTTATTTGAGACACAAAAAATATAGAGGTACTATTTTACATTAAAAGAGGTTAAAGGGATGTAACAACCAAATGTAATACGTAAACTTGATTAGGTCCTGAGATCAAAAAATAAATGTAACTCTAAAACATTTTTTTTTTTTGGAAACAGAGTCTCAAGCTGTTGCCCTGGGTAGAGTGCCATGGTGTCATAGCTCACAGCAACCTCAAACTCTTGGGCTTAAGTGATTCTCTTGCCTCAGCCTCCCAAGTAGTGGGACTATAGGCACCTGCCACAATGCTCAGCTATTTTTTGGTTGTAGTTGTCATTGTTGTTTGGCAGGCCAGGGCTAGATTTGAACCTGCTAGCTCTGGTATATGAGGCTGGTGCCCTAACTGCTGTGCTACAGGCGCAGAGCCAGCTTTTAAAACATTTTGAGGATAGTTGGGAAATGTGAATATGGGCTGTATCTGATGATATTATTGAATTATGGTTAAATTTTCTTAGGTGTGATAGTGGTATTGTGGTTATATAGAAGAATAACTGGCAAAATATTAAGGGTGTATGGGCTTTCATTATATTATTCTTTCAACTGTTCTAAGTTTTGTAAAATTATTTGGAGAAAATACATATAAAACAACAATACTATATATATATGTATATATATGTGTATATATATATATATATATGTGTGTATATATATATATATATATATATATATAGAGAGAGAGAGAGAGAGAGACACAAAGCCTCAAGATTATTTGGAGAAAATACATATAAAACAACAATACTATATATATATATATATATATGTATATATATATATATAGAGAGAGAGAGAGACAAAGCCTCAAGCTGTCACCCTGGGTAAAGGGCTGTGGCATCACAGCTCACAGCAACCTCCAACTCCTGGGCTTAAGAGATTCTCTTCCCTCACCCTCCCAAGTAGCTGGGACTATAGGCACATGCCAAAACACCTGACTATTTTTTGGTTTTAATTGTCATTGTTTGGCAGGTCTGGGCTGGATTCGAACCCGCCAACTCTGGTGTATGTGGCTGGCACTTTAGTGGCTTGAGCTACAGGTGCTGAGCCAACAATACATATTTTGTAAGAATGCATATAACAAAAAGATATATGTAACATACCTTAGAATGGCTACATCCAGGAGGGAAATGAAAGTGGGAAATAGAGATGAAAGTGATTTAAAAATATAACAAAAACCTCTCGCTAAAGTAATACATTGAATACATGGAAAACAGAAAAATACAAGGAAGAAAATTAAATTCACTGATAATCTCACTTTGATTTGTTAAAATAGCAAATTTCTGGGCCCTCAACCAGACTGAATCAAAACTGGGCATGGTAGTGTTTTAACAAACCCTCCCAGTGATTCTGATGTTGGCAAAAGTTAGAGAACCACAGACCTAGACTTAACTATTATTAACATTTTGTTGTAGATCCTTATGGTCTTTTAAAAAATTATGAAATAGGCCTGGTGCTTGTGGCTCAAGCGTCTAAGGTGCCAGCCATATACACCTGAGCTGGTGGGTTCGAATCCAGCCTGGGCCTGCCAAACAACAATAACAGCTGCAACCAAAAAATAGCCAGGTGTTGTGGCAGGGGGCCTGTAGTCCCAGCTACTTGGGAGGCAGAGGCAGGAGAATCCCTTGAGCCCTGGAGTTGGAGGTTGCTGTGAGCTGTGATGCCACAGTATTCTACCCAGGGTGACAGCTTGAGGCTCTGTCTCAAAAAAAAAAAATCAGGCATACAAATGAGTATAGAGAATAATATAACACATATCCATGTACCTAGTATCCAGCTTAGAAAGTAAAATATTAGACAAACAGTTCAAATCCCCTGTGTATCTCTTTCTTGTTCTGTTTGTTTTCTTCCCCAGAAGTGATCACCATTCTGTATTCTGTATTTCTCATTTTTTTAGATTTTAAAACTATATAAATGGTCTTATACATCATGTATCCTTCTGCAACTTGTATTTTATCTCTGAATTGTATTTTTAAAATTTATGCGAGTTGATGCATGCAACTTTCCTTTCTTTTTTTAGAGATCAGGCTAGAGTGCAGTGGCATCATTATAGCTCACTGCAAATTCAAACTCCTGGGCTCAAGTGATACACCTGCTTTAGCCTCCTGAGTAGTAGCCAGTTCTATAGGCATATGCCACCTTATCTCGCTAATGTAAAAAATAAAAGAAATGGGCAGAACCTGTGGTTCAAGGAGGTGCTGGCCCCATATACTGGAGGTGGCAGGTTCAAACCTAGCCCCGGCCAAAAAACTGCAAATAAATAAATAAATAAATAAATAAATAAATAAATATAAAATAATTGCCAAGACAAAGTCTCCCTACTTTGCTCAGGCTGGTCTTAAACTCCAGCCCTCAATCAATCCTCATGCCTTGGTGCTCTTAAGAGCTAGGATTATGTGTATGAGTCACTGGACCTGGCTACAACTTTCTTCATCACTGTTGTATAGTATTCTATTGTATGAATACCCCATAAACTATTTATTCATTCTTTTGTTGGTGGAATTTTAGGTTGTTGAAATTTTCTTCTATATTACAAACCATTCTACAATGAATATTCTTCCACCTGCCCTTGTTTTGTTTTTTTTTAGAGTCTCATTGGCTCAGCACCTGTAGCACAGTGGTTACAGCACCAGCCACAAACACCGAGGGAGGTTTGAACCTGGCCCAGGACAGCTAAACAACAAGACAACTACAACAAAAAATAGCCGGGTGTTGTGGCGGGTGCCTGTAGTCCCAGCTACTTGGGAGGCTGAGGCAAGAAAATTGCTTAAGCCCGAGAGTTTGAGGTTGCTGTGAGCTGTGATGCCATGGCACTCTACCAACGGAAACAGAGTGAGACTCTGTCTCAAAAAAAAAAAAAAAGTTTCACTCTGTTGCCCAGGCTAGAGTGCCAAGCCATCAGCCTAGCTCACAGCAACTTCAAACTCTTGGGCTCAAGCAACCATTCTGCCTAAGCTCCCTGAGTAGTTGGGACTACAGGTATCTGTTATAATGCCCAGACAATTTTTTTTCTATTTTTTTTCTTTTTGGTAGAGACAGAGTCTCACCTTATCACCCTCAATACCCTCAATAGAGTGCCATGGCGTCACAGTGCTCACAGGAACCTCCAACTCCTGGGCTTATGCGATTCTCCTGCCTCAGCCTCCCAAGTAGCTGGGACCACAGGCACCTGCCACAATGCCTGGCTATTTTTTTGTTGCAGTTTGGCTGGGGCTGGGTTTGAACCTGCCACTCTTAGTATATGGAGCTGGTGCCCTAACCACTGAGCAACATGTGCCACCCAATTTTTTTCTGTTTTTGTTTTATTTTATTTTTTGAGACATCGTCTCACTTTGTCACCGTTGGTAGAGTGCCATAGGGTCACAGCTCACAGCAACTTCAAACTCTTGGGCTTAAGTGATTCTCTTGCCTTAGCCTCCTGAGTAGCTGGGACTACAGGTGCCCGCCACAATGCCCGGCTACTTTTTTTTTTAGAGATGGGGTCTTGCTCTGGCACAGGCTGGTCTCAAACTTGTGAGCTCAGGCAATCCACCCACCTCGGCCTCCCAAGTGCTGGGATTATAGGCATGAGCAACTGCACCAGGCCAATTTTTTTTCTATTTTTAGTAGACACAGCATCTCATTCTTGCTCAGGCTGGTTTTGAACTTAGAAGCTCAAAGGATCCTCCAGTATTGGCCTCCCAGAGTGCTAGGATTATAGGCCTTAGCCATACAGTGTCTTTCTCTGTTGCTCAGGCTAGAATGCAGTGGCATCATCACAGCTCACTGCAACCTCAAACATTTGGGCTCAAGTCATCCTCCTGCCTCAGCCTCCCCAGTGGCTAGAACTATAGAGGCACTATGTGCCAGCATGCCAGGATAATTTTAATTTTTTTTTTTTTTGAGACGGAGCCTCAAGCTATCCCCCTGGGTAGAGTGCCATGGCATCACAGCTCATAGCAGCCTCCAACTCCTGGGCTCAAGCAAGTCTCCTGCCTCTGCCTCTCAAGTAGCTGGGACCACAGGCACCCGCCACAACGCCCGGCCATTTTTTGGTTGCAGCCATCATTGTTGTTTGGTGGGCCCAGGCTAGGGATTTGAACCCGCCACCTTAGGTGTACGTGGCTGGCGCCTTAGCCGATTGAGCCACAGGCGCCGAGCTGATAATTTTAATTTTTGTAGAGAAAGGGTCTCATTATATATTGCTCAGGCTGGTCTCAATTTCCTAGCTTCAAGCAATCCTCCCATTTCCTGAAGTGTAGGATGACATGCATGAGCCACTGTATCAGTACCCACATGACTCCCTGAGGAAATGTGTAAGAAGTTCTCTAGGATTTAAAAGTCTAGGGACAATAAATATCTATCTATCTATCTTCCTCCAAAAGTAGAATTGTTGGGTACCAGTTCCATTTTTAATTATTGTAGATACTTCCTAATTGTTTTCCAAAGTAGTAATACCAATTTTCACTCCTATTGAAGATTTTGTTATAATTTTTCTTTTCTTTTCTTTTTTTTTTGAGACAAAGCCTCAAGCTTTGGTAGCCTGGGTAGAGTGCTGTGGCATCACATCTCACAGCAACCTCCAACTCCTGGGCTCAAGCGAGTCTCCTGCCTCAGCCTCCCAAGTAGCTGGGACCACAGGCACCTGCCACAACACCCGGCTATTTTTTGGTTGCAGCCATCATTGTTGTTTGGTGGGCCCAGGCTGGATTCGAACCCAACACCTTAGGTATATGTGGCTGGTGCCTTAGCCACTTGAGCCACAGGCGCTGAGCCTATTTTTTCTTTATTTTATTTTATTTTTAGAGATAGAGTTTCACTATATCACCCTCAGTGGAGGGCCGTAGTGTCACAGCTCACAGCAACCTCCAACTCCTGGGCTTAAGCAATTCTCTTGCCTCAGCCTCCCGAGTAGCTGGGATTACAGGCACCTGCCACAATGCCCGGCTATTTTTTTGTTGCAGTTTGGACAGGGGCCGGGTTTGAACCCACCGCCCTCGGTATGTGGGGCTGGTGCCCTACCCATTGAGCCATAGGCGCCGCACTTTTTTTTAAACTCACAGCTTGTGATTTATTTATTTATTTATTTTTTTGCATTTGGGATTTTTTTTTTTATTTTTGAGACGGAGCCTCAAGCTGTCCCCCTGGGTAGAGTGCCATAGCATCACAGCTCATAGCAAACTCCAACTCCTGGGCTCAAGCGAGTCTCCTGCGTCAGCCTCCCAAGTAGCTGGGACCACAGGCGCCTGCCACAACGCCCAGCCATTTTTTGGTTGCAGCCATCATTGTTGTTTTTGGTGGGCCTGGGCTGGGGATTCGAACCCGCCACCTTAGGTGTACGTGGCTGGCGCCTTAGCCAATTGAGCCACAGGCGCCGAGCCTGCATTTGGGATTTTATTTAGAAAGTCGTTCTTCAGTCATTGGTCATGAAGATATTCTCTTGTATAATTTATATTAACTTCCAAATTTACTTTTTACATTCATAGTCCACCCTCTTATGTGAAATAAGTAGTGATCCAGTTTTGTATTTCTCCTTATGGTGAGCCAAATTTCCCAATGCTATCTAGTAAACTGTCCATTTCCCATTGATTCATGGTGCAGGACTGTAAACTCACACACATTTAACATTTGCTGAAGTCTGCCTTGTATGAGGCTTGTGCTAGGTCTCATTGAGGATTTGGAGTTAAATGGACCTGCTCTTAGGGAGTTCACCCTCCGGTGGAGATGCATTCACATAAACTACCATAGTATTAAGTGATTAGTGCTAGGTTAGCAGTATAAAGGTGCTCTGGGTTTCTAGCTGATGTAGGAAAGTTAGGGAAGGTTTCATAGGAGTGACAAGAGTTAGGTTTCAGAGAAATAGGAAAAATTTGCAAAGTAGGGGGAAAGGTGAAGATGGCCAGGGTTGGCTTGGGATCCAGAGGAATTTTGTGGGATCTCTAGGATTAGAGGTTAGTGGATGTAGTGGTAGTGAGTCCTGTAGTATGCAAGATGTAAGCGGGCAGAGGGAGTCACTGATCAGCCCCAGTGTGCCTGCGGTGGGGGGACTATACCCTCTGGGTAGACCTCCACTTACCCAGTACCCCACCCCAGCTTTTAGGCTTGAGAAAGAGGAGGGGCTGGAATGAAAAGATTAGGAATATGATGCCTTCAGGCTAATACTGTTTATAGAGGGAGAAAAAATTCCTCAGTTAAGTCAGGAGTTCCTGTATATTGTGGGTGAGGAAACCCTTACCTGTTCCCACTCCAGAGACAAGTGAAAATCTTAAGCCCCCCAGCTGATTGAATGGATCCCCTCTTGGCCAAGGAGACCCCAGAAATACCCTAAAGCTAAGCTGCTGGCCACCAGAAGGGAGGTGAGACATAACTGGCATACCCTCTTCTTTCTCAGAAATATCCTTTGTAAATCATTAACAGGCCAAAGGCTATGCAAGGTTTAAATCACACCAGCAGGTCATCTCTTCAACCAACTGATCACTGGAGTCTGGGTATAGACATTGGCTGTTCTCTGATTAACATACTTTCTTACCATAAACGCGTTACAGGCCTTTAGACAAAGCTACCTTTCTTTCTTTCTTTCTTTTTTTTTTGAGACAAGAGCCTCACTATGTCACCCTCGGCACTGTGCGGTGGGTGCCGTCACAGCTTATAACAACCTCTTGCCTCAGTCTCCCAAGTAGCTGGGACTACAGGCGCCCGCCACAATGCCAGCTATTTTTTTGTTATAGTTGTCACGGTTGTTTAGCAGGCCTAGGCCGGGTTCAAACCCGCCAGCCTCAGTATATGTGGCTGGCGCCATAACCACTGAGCTATGAGCAGTGAGCCAAAGCTGCATTTCTTTAACCAATAACAAATCAAAGAATCTTTAAACCACCTGTAATTTCCTGCTTTTACATATCTTTCCTTTTCAAGCCAAACCAATATATACCTTCCATATATTGATTTGTGACTTTATGTGTAATTCCTGTCTCCCTGAAATATTTAAAACCAGAACACGTAAGACTACCTGCTCTAGGTTTCTTGGGTGTGGCACTTTTGGGACACAGTCTCTCATACTCAATTCAGAACAAAACTCTTAAAATATTTTACAGGGTTTGGGTTCTTTACCATTGACAGATTTAAATTCATTTCCTCTGCAAATGCTGTTCTTGGACCGAGGAAAGAGAGAAGAGGGCAAATAGAGTGGGAGAAGTTACCAGTTCTGGTTCCTGCTCCAGCTCGGATTGGGCTTGGCCATAGATCTGAGCTTCTGCAAAAGATGCTGAAAGCGCTAAGGGTTTGTCCTAGGGCCCTAGGAGCCTAGAAGGTTTTTTTTTAGAGACAGAGTCTTTTTTATTGCTCTCAGTAGGGTGCTGTACCGTCACAGCTCACAGCAACCTCCAACACCTGGGCTTAGGGGATTCTCTTCCTCAGCCTCCCGAGTAGCTGGGACTACAGGCGCCCACCACAACGCCCAGCTATTGTCGTTGTCGTTTGGCCGGGGCCGGGTTCGAGCCCGCTACCCTCGGTATATGGGGCGGGCGCCCTACCCACTGAGTCACAGGCGCCGCCCCTAGAAGATTTCTGGAACAGCCAACCAATTCCTTACTTCAGGTGGGAAATACTCAGCCAGACATGTGACCCAGGCAGCCATTTTCTCTTTGCCGTCGCCATCTTCCAAGCAGACAAAGACATCAGCCCCCACTCTTCTCTAACGCAGTAAGATTCCCTGGTCAGTAAAGCGTGGGAACACGCAGCACTTAATCTCAGACCCAGGTCCGCACACAACATTTTGGCTTACAAGTAGGTTACACAGCCAAGTCAAAAGACTCACCGCTTTCCTCTACCAATTCCCCGCCTCCTTCTCTCTCCTCCACTACCCTTACCTACTGAGCAGCCAAGGAGGCGGAGCCAGCCTGGTTGGGAGGAAGGGACCTGCCGGCGCTAACAGTCAATCCGAAGCCCCGCCCCTGTGGGGGACACACGCCGGCCTAGTCCCGGTCGCGAGCCTGGGATCCGGAAGTTGGAGCCTAGTGGTGTTAAGCGTATCTCCTGGGCTTACCGGATTGTCTTGGTACTCTCTCTTCTCAGATCCCTACTGGAAGTATAGGTAAGAGACTACTCTCCTCTTTTTGCACGGTGAGCGTACACCTAACCCTCAGGGCAGTTAGGATCATCTACTGGAAGTGAAACCAGAGATGCCTGGCAGGGTAGAAGGTCCCGGAAGAGTGGCAGGGGATCGTCCCGCACGTGGAGACACGCCTAACTGCTTTCTCGCAGGGTAGAAGGGTACAGCTTCCCCCTACCTGGAAAGGCACAGGGTGGCCGGGTGGACACACTTTATTGTGAGTCACAGACCTCACTTGTGTGGAAAAGCGTCGATCGTCTTCTGCCCTTTAGGGTAGCGAGGCTCCGCATTCTCCCAGTGTAGACAAGTGCCGACCCACCAAAGGTGTGGTGCCATCGACCTCAATCCTTTAGAGACATATCCCCCTCCTCAGCTGATTAGTGCAGACTTCTGACTTAAGTTACCTTTCCAGCTTGGCTTAAGAAGTCCTCGAGGTACTGCCTCCCCCGGGACAGACGCTTTGCTATATTCCCCACCACCGTCTATTTAGAGGAGCTCAGAAACATTTAAAACGCAGAGGAAGGGGACCTCCTCCCTTCGTGTAGAGACCTAGAGCTCCCCCTATCGCTCCTTAACTTCTGCAGAGGAACTAATTGACGGAACCCCCGCCCCCATTCTTGTAGCGAATATAAACCACTCGACCCCTAAGTGGTTGGAGGCACAGTCTTCAGCTTCTGGAAAACCCAGCCAGTTTCTCCCTCCTCCTGTGCTAGAGTGAGTCTCTGTTCTGGAGAATCGGATCGAATCCCTACTTCAGTGAAAAGACAGCATTTTACTGAATATGTAAAGGTCTGACCCCCAATGTGCCTCGCAGCAAAATAGGAACAGACTTTAATCTGGAAAGAGACAGTCAGATCTGCCCCTTCAGTGGCCCCTCGGTTAGGGGTAGAGGAGCTCAGATTTGTACCCACCCTTTTGAGGTAAACACAGATTGCCTCCCCCCAAGGATTTAAAATCAACAAATGCGGGAGAGACCCTGCAGGAGGAGAGATGCAGCTCCCCCTCCCTGTAATGTTGAAAGGCAGTAAAGTGTAATGCATATGGGCTCTCCACTTACCCAAGGTAGAGGTGCTCAGATTTGTTTCCCTCCACTCAGGAAAAAGACACAGACACTCCTCCCCCAAGTGTAAGAGTTGATATGTTGAATTTATGGCTGCATTGCCCACTCATTCCACCCCACCACCCTTGCAGAGAACCGAGGCCCTATTTCCTTTCAGTGTTAGTTTGATGCTGACTTCAGCCCACATAAAAAAATACAATCTGTCCCAGGATGCCTACCATGGAAGGGTCTAGTATATAGAATAGCCCACTGTAGGTAAGCTGCAGACCCTACTCATTTACTCATTCAAGGTTACACAATTTCTCTCTTTGTTAGTGTGGCACTGATATCACCTCATAGCTGAGTCGAGTCAGTTATATCAGTCCTGCCCCACAGCCCTCTCCAGAGTAAAGAGACCAAGGACCTTTCCCCTTCCTTCCCTGAAATTTAGAGATAAATGGACCTGTGTTTCTCTTCCATGCAGCAGAGGTGCACACAGCTACTGTGTGGATTTCCTCAATTTCTCTGTACCCTAGAGTAGAAGGACAGATGACAGTCCCCCCACCAATTGCCAAGGTACAGACTCAGCCACATAATAGGCAGAGATTTTTCCCTTCTCTGAGATTTTGCACTCATTTCAGTCCACAGAAACACCCAGATAGGAAGCTTTGTTCTTAGGTTCCTTTTCCCCAGGGTAGACTATTTCTGCCTCCCACCTTTCCTAGGGTAGATGAGATAGAGATTCCCCTAGTTGGGAAAAGAGGCACTATCATCACCCAGTGAAGAAACAGACTATCCTTGTGTGTCCCTCTTCCCTCAGTGTGAGAGCTTTAGCACTAGAACCTTACTTAGGGTAAAACATTATGGGGTGGAAGATTAAGGACCAAGGACCCTGTCTGATGCATTGAGTCACTGACTATCTAGAAGGAGAAGTTTAGCCTATATCTCCCTTTAGTGGTGTGACACTGCCTTCCTTGTATGGCCTAAGTAATACCAGGTCCTAACTCCAGTAAAGCCCCTTCTAGTTTAGGGCTTCTTCATCATTTTCTTTAACATTTTATTTTACCTTTGGGGAGCTTGTGGCATTGTGGTTCCCAGTTTTATCTTCAAATTGCTTCTCTTATTCTGACAGGAAGAAAGCCAGCAGATTTAAACTTACCTGCTTTCAAGCTCATTGTCATGATGAAACTTAGACACAGTAAGTTTCCTTTACATCCCTTCCAATCCTGTGCTTTTAATGCATATTTGTAGTATTTCATAGCATCTTTTAAAATTTGCTCAGTATGTTCCAGATCATGCAGTTTAGTCTTTTACATATAGTATCATTGCTGTCCACCTGACTTCCTTTTAAGGTAATGCTCCCCTTAGCCCGCATTCCCTTTTGCAGATGAGAAAACTGAGGCCTAGCAAGGTTATAACAACTAGATCTGAGATGAATAGCGGAGAATACCATATTACACTGCTTGTAACCCTAACATGTTCTAACATTTGTCTTTTTTTTCTGTCTTAAGCCAAGCTAGAAAGGTGACTTAAGTCAGAAGTCTGCACTACTAATCTGAGGAGGGGGATATGTCTCTATATGGCTGTGGTCAATGTCACTTTGTTGCTGTTGGTAGAGTGCCATGGTGTCAGCTCACAGCAACCTCAAACTCTTGGGCTCAAGTGGTTCTCTTGCCTCAGCCTCCCAAGTAGCTAGAGGCACCCGCCATAGGACCCAGCTATTTTTAGAGACGGGGTCTTGCTCTTGCTCAGGCTGGTCTTGAACCTATGAGCTCAGGCAACCGACCCACTTCAGCCTCCCAGAGTGCTAGGATTATAGGAGTGAGCCATCCTGCCTGGCCTAACATTTATCTTTATAAGTTATACTTTTATTTTTTTTTTCTGAGACGGAGCCTCAAGCTATCCCCCTGGGTAAAGTGCCATGGCATCACAGCTCATAGCAACCTCCAACTCCTGGGCTCAAGTGAGTCTCCTGCCTCCGCCTCCCAAGTAGCTGGGACCACAGGCACCCACCACAACGCCCGGCCATTTTCTGGTTGCAGCCATCATTGTTGTTTGGTGGGCCCGGGCTGGGGCATCGAAACCCACCACCTTAGGTTTACGTGGCTGGTGCCTTAGCTGCTTGAGCCACAGGCACCGAGCCTTTATATCCACTTCTTAAATGATAGCACAAGTTCCTTGACTTTAAGTGTCACCAATGATATTGCAATTCCTACATTTTATCTTCACTCCTGATTCTTTCCCTGAAATTCAGACTTGTGAATCAATTGTACCATACATTTCCACATGCAGAACACCATCTAACCCCAAATTCCAATAAACCCCCTACTGAGAAATCCTGAGATAACTGACTGGAAAATTGAATGGGCACTTCAAACTCAAAAATTTGCGAACCAATCCCTTCATTTTCCTTCACAAGCCTGCTCCTTGCCCAGTTTTTCCTTCCCTTTCTAGTATGTGTTATTCCATCATTTCCAGTTCAATGACCAAAAACCTCTGACACCCACATCCAAATAATTAGCAAATGCTGCAGATTCTACTTCATCATGACTACTACTGTGTGTAAAGATTAGGAAAAAATTCACGTATTCACTAGTATTATTTATGAGCACTTATTTAAAAAATTCTAGGGCATATATAGTTAGTATTGTATTGCATGTTACAAAATAACTAGAAAAAGGAATTTAATATTCTCATAATAAAGAAATAATAAATGTTTGAGGTGACTGATAAGCTAAATATCCTCATTTGACATATCAAAGCATCACATTTTATTCCATAAATACATAAAATTATGTGTCAATTATAAATAAAACTTAAAAATTAAAAAATGCCAAATAAAATATTGACAAACAGAATCTAATAATCATATGCAAAATTATTTACCTAACCAAACAGGGGTATATCCAGTGATACAAAGGTAATTTTCTACCAATGTATTTATTAGTATACTATATGAACATAAAGTATAAATTTAGATGATTATACCCATTGATTCTAAAAGACATTTCCATATCAACAAAAAGCACTTTGAATTAGAAATGAGAATGTTTACTGCTTAGACAAATGTAGATACTGGAAAATGTTTTAAAATATAAAAGACCCCTAGGATGACCTCAAGAAATAGAATTTCACTCCATGTTCTTGGACAGGTGTAAGGGTAAACAGCAATGCTAAAAGCACAGTGGATAACGGCCTCTCCCTGATCCTGGATAACCTAATCCTGGATAACCTAATCCTGGATAACGGCCTCTCCGTGATCCTGTATGTAGCCCCTTCCACTCCCCTATATATTGCCCCAGCAATAAAGGAAGTCGGCTCCAACTTTGCTGACTCTCTTGAACTACACTTCGTCTCTTGTCTTTCTTTACCTTCTAGGCGCAACCTCCAAGTCTGAACTGTGTGCGTGTTCTTTCATTCTCCTTCTAAAGCTACTATAGCTCTCTTCTCCCTTCACATACCGAACACGCACGGTGCCGCCCTCTCCGCCGGATGGGGAAAGGCGACATTCTAGTTAATATTACTGTTAGTTGCTACCAACACAAAGCCCTATTACAGTGGCTTCAAACTTAGCGTTTTATTTGTCTCATTTGGAGATATGCAGTCTAGGTTGGTAAAATAGTTAAGTATGGTAC
>CAUYQV010095496.1:0-13440 GCA_963574575.1 Galagoides demidoff
ATGCATCTGTGGGATTCAATGTGTTGATTATTTCTACAAACTGGAGTGCTCACATCCTACTAAATAACACAGCTTTCACCTCATTTACTTAATCACAGTGTTAAGACATTTGTGCTCAATACTTGATAGACTTGACTTGTATCCTAGCAATATGCTCCATAGGTGTGGTCCCATTAACCCTCCCTCTATTGAACCACCCCCCTCCCTCCCCTTCCCACCTTCATCCTCGGCTGTAGTTGTGATTCATCTCTCATATGAAAGTGTGAGTAATTATAAATTGGTTTCACAGTAGTACTGAGTACATTGGATTTTTTTTTTCCATTCCTGAGATACTTTACTAAGAAGAATATTTACCAGCTCCATCCATATAAACATAAAAGAAATAAAGTCTCCATCTTTTTTAATGCTGCATAGTATTCCATGGTATACATATACCACAATTTATTAACCCATTCATGGGTTGATGGGCACTTGGGCTTCTTCCATGACTTGGCTATTACGAATTGACCTGCAGTGAACAATCTAGTGCAAATATCTTTGTTTCCAAGTGATTTCTGGTCTTTTGGATATACACCTAGTAGAGGGATTGCAGGATCAAATGGCAGGTCTACATTTAGATCCCTGAGTTCTCCAAACTTTTTTCCAAAAGGAACGTACTAGCTTGCAGTCCCACCAGCAGTGCAGAAGTGTTCCTTTTCCTCCACATCCACGCCAACATCTGTAGCTTTGGGATTTTGTGGTATGGGCTACTCGTACTGGAGTTAGATGATATCTCAAAGTGGTTTTGGTTTGCATTTCTCTGATGATTAAAGATGATGAGCATTTTCTCATGTGTCTGTAGGCCGTGTACCTGTCTTCTTCAGAGAAGCTTCTGTTCATGTCTCTTGCCCACAGTGATATGGGATCACTTGTTCTTTTCTTATTAATAAGTTTGAGTTCTCTCTGGATTCTGGTTGTTAGACCTTTGTCGGAAATATAACCTGCAAAAATCCTCTCCCATTCTGAGGGCTGTCTACTTGCTTTACTTACTGTGTTCTTGGCAGTGCAGAAGCTTTTTAGTTTGATCAGATCTGGGTGAATATTTCAATCAATTGACATTTTAAAATATATTGTTGCCATGACTATAGTCATGCACCTAATAACAGCATTTCCATCAATGACCAACCATATATCTGAGGTGGTTGCAGATTATTCTGGAGCTGAAAAATTCCTATGCCTAGTAACATCCTGGTTGTCACAATATCATTATAGCACAAGACTTTACTCATGTGTTTGAAGTGATGCTGGTGTAAACACACTGTGCTGCCAGTCATATAAAAGTATAGAACATATAATTATGTACAGTACATAACACTTGATAATAAACAATTATGTTACTGGTTTATTAATTTATGTGCTACACGTTTTACCACTTTTTTTTTTGAGACAGAGTCTTAAGTTGTTGCCCTCGGTAGAGCACTGTGGCATCATAGCTCACAGCAACCTTCAACTCTTAGTGTCAAGCAATCCTACTACCTCAGTGTTTTTTGTTTTTTTCTGTTTCTACTAGAGACAGGGTCTTGCTTTGCTCAGGCTGGTCTCGAACTTGTGAGCTCAAGCTATCTACCTGCCTCAGCCTCCCAGAGTGCTAGGACTACAGGCATGAGTCGTCCCACCTGGCCTTTACCATTATTTTATAAAGTGCTCTTTCTACTTATAAAAAAAAGGTTAACTGTAAAACAGCCTCAGGCATGTCCTTTTATGTCCTTTTAGTTGTCATTGTTGTTTTAGCTGGCCCAGGCCAGGGTTTCAAACTCACCAGCCTCAGTACATGTGGCTGGCACTCTACCCACTGAGCTATAGGCACTACCTTTTATTTTTTTTTTTGAGACAGAGTGTCACTTTTTTACCCCTGGTAGAGTGCCCTGGATCACAGTTCACAGCAACCTCTAACTCTTGGGCTCAAGTGATTCTCTTGCCTCAGCTCTCCAAGTAGCTGGGACTACAGGTTCCCACCACAATGCCCAGCAATTTTTTTTTTTTTTTTGTAGTTTTGGCTGGGGCTGGGCTGGAACCTGCCACCCCTGGTATATGGGGCTGGGGCCCTGCTCCTTGAGCCACAGGTGCCGCCCCATGCTCAGCTATTTTTAGAGACAGGGTCTCGCTCTAGCTCAGGCTGGTCTCAAACTCAGGAGCTCAGGTAATCCGCCCACCTCAGCCTCCTAAAGTGCTGGGATTACAGGTATGAGCTGCTGCGCCTGGCCTTTATTTTTATTTTTTGAGACTTTTTTGGGTAGAATACCACAGCAACCTCCAACTTTTGGACTCAAGAGATCCTGCTGCCTCAACCCCCCAAGTAGCTGAGACTATAGGCACCCATCATAATGCCTGGCTAATTGTTTTCTATTTATTAGTAGAAACAGGGTCTTACTCTTGCTCAGGCTGGTCTCAAACTCCTGAGTTCAAGCAATCCACTGGCCTTTGTTAATTCATTGTTAATAAACAATGGTGTTTATTAAGTTGATAGTAGTATACAGTAATGTCCTGGGCCTTCACATTCACTCACTACTCACTCAACAGATTTCCCCAGAACAACTATCAGTTCTGCAAGCTCCACTCGTGGTAAGTGCTCTGTATAGGAGTTCCACTTTTTTTTTTAATCTCTTATACTACATTTTTTCTGTACTTAGTTTCTATGTTTATATCTGCTTAGATACTCTTTAATACTTACCATGTGTTACAACTGCCTACAGTATTCAGTACAGTAATATGCTGTACAGATTTGTAGCCAAGGAACAATAGGCTATATACCATAGAGCTTAGCTGTGTGGTAGGCTACACCTTCAAGGTTTATGTTAAGTACACTCTATGATGTTCACACAATGACAGAATCACCTTAGGATGCACTTGTCAAAACACATCTCCATCATTATGTATCAACTATATTTGGGGGGAAATATTCTTGTATATATCTAGAAAGTTTCTAAAGACACCCAAAACCATGCTTATTTTGGGGGAGGGGGCTCTTATTTCTTTTTTCTTTTTTTGAGTCAGAGTCTCACTATATTGCCCTTGGTACAGTGCCGTGGCATCACAGCTCACAGCAACCTCAGACTCTTGCTTGGGCTTAAGTGATTCTCTTGCCTCATCCTCCCAAGTAGCTGGGACTATAGGCACCCACCACAACACCGGGCTATTTTTGTTGTTGTTGTTGCGGTTGTCATTATTGTTTAGCAGGCCAGGACTGGGTTTGAACCCTCCACCCTCAGTGCATGTAGCCAACACCACGAGACTGTGCTATGGGCACCAAGCCAGGGGGTCTTATTTTCAATCAATCCCTTTCTATGTTGAGTTTTTATTTTTTTCTACAGATAATAGTTGTAGCCAGAAGTTTTTAATACCATAACTTTTATTGCATATTCTCATTTATTAAACATTATCATATTTTCTTACAACTGTTGTAAACTATAACTAAAGTGACTTTACAGTGTTTCCAGACAACATACACAGGGCATCTAAACAGTGCTAGATTCTGAAAATAAGATGAATTAGACTGACACAATACCTAGAAACACAGAGCTTACAAGTGAGTTGGGAGTCAGTCAACGTATGCTATGGTCATGAATAAGATGTACCTTTCCCCCAAAAGTAAGCGTTTTCTAGAGAAAATGTTAAAAATTTGTTTACTACATATTGTTAAGTTTTTGGAGGAAGTCTTTTTTTCTAAGGAAGTAAAATTTGAGTTGGAACCTGAAGGTAAAAAGGAATTTGGCATTCAAAGATCTGAGGCAGATCCAGTAACTCATACCTATAATCAATCCTATAGCACTCTGGGAGGCTGAGGTGGGTGGTTTGCCTGAGCACAGGAGTTCAGAGACCAGTCTGAGCAAGAGCAAGACAGACTCATCTCTAAAAATAGCTGGGTGTTGTGGCAGGGCCTATAGTCCCAGCTACTTGGGAGACTGAGAAAGGAGAATCATTTGAGCCCAAGAGATTGAGTTTGCTGTGAGCTATGATGCCACAGCACTGACGCTCTACCGAGGGTAACAAAGTAAAACTTGTCTCGAAAAACAAAACAAAACAAAACAAAACACAGATCTGGAAAGACAAGAATTTCAAGCTAAAGGAAACTCAAGCACAAAAGCCCTGAGGCTAGGACCAGTTTAGCTTGTTTGAGGGATGAAAGAACTGCCCCCGCAGAGGTATGACAGTGAATGAGAAAGAGAAGGAAGACAAGATGAAGTCAGAGAATTTGGCAGGAGTCAGATCATATGGCCATGTAAAGAGTTTGAATTGTATTCAAACAGGTATTGAGCATAGATGTAACACACTCTGATTTGTGGTTTAAAAAAACCTCTCTGGCTGCTCAGGAAAAAGGGTGGAAGTTGAAGAGACCAGTTGGGAGGCAGGTGAAAAGATAATAATGGATTAATCTATGATTGTTGAAAGATCAAAGACTGAAAATGAAAGATTATTCCAAAACATGAATGAAAGGAAACGGAGTCCAGGTTCTGTGTGGGCAATAGCGGCCTTTATTCATACCACCTGGGTGCAGGTGAGCTGAGTTTGAGAAGGAAGTCAGGGTTAAGGTAGATGGGGATTTAAAGGGTTGGAAGGGTAGGAATTGGCACATTCCCTCTTTCCTGGGTGGGACATTGTATTTTTGTGCAGGTCAGCTCCATTTGACTCTATCAATTGTATAAATAGAAATGGTGAAAAATTTGGAGAATGAAGTTCACAAGACTTGATAATTGATTAGATATGGTGGTGGGGAAGGAAAGAAAGAGACTTCATAGGGGTGAAGACTAAATTTTTGGCCTGAGCACCTGGGTAGATTGTGAGGCCATGAATTAGGATGAAGAAATCTGAGAGGAACAGTTGCAGAGGGGAGGGAGGTCCAGAAGGAAATCAATTTTTCTATTTGGCCATGTTAAGTTTCAGAGGCCTATTAAGTGAAGACATTGCTTAGGCAATTGGCTAACTCTATCCACAGGTAAGTGGCAGGGTCCAAGCTGGAGGTATTTCAAAACGAGGGCCAAGATGATATCCCCTGGTAATGATTAAGGGTAGATAGACAGGAAGATATACTGCCTGTAGATATATAGGAATTATGTACTTAATTATAATGCAGGGAGATATGTGCTGTAAAGGGGGAAATACCAGGTTAACGCAGAGGGAGGAGGTTGATCAGGGAGTTTCATGTAAGAATTATACCTAAGCTCCTAGGATCCATGGAAAACCAAGCAGTGACTTTGCATTAGTGAGGATGATGGCCCAGAGATACAATTTGTAACTGTTACAGAGCTAGTGGTTTGATAACTTTTTTTTCTCTTAGCTTTGACTTGAAACTCAAGTAACTGCTTTATACTTAAACTACTTTAAGTCAATGTGCCCCAAGGCACCCTATTTAGAGACAGAATAGCTAGGTGTGTAGAAACACAGGCTCTGGAGTCCTTC
This sequence comes from Galagoides demidoff, assembly GCA_963574575.1. NCBI lineage: Eukaryota > Metazoa > Chordata > Mammalia > Primates > Galagidae > Galagoides > Galagoides demidoff. The sequence continues at coordinate 5,437 of CAUYQV010095496.1, forward strand.
TGCCCCAGCTGTTATTCAGACACTCTAGAATACATCACTCAACGTATTCGCACTTCAGTTTTCTCATCTGCAAATGGACATACTACTAATAACTAACCGCTTATGGACTATTGATTATGTTTCTGCTCCTAAGATTTTACATACATTTTTCTGCTCCCACCTCCTGTAATCACTAAGCTGAATGCCATTATAATTCCTGATGTATAGCCGAGGAACCAGAAGCACATTCACCCATGCCACAAATATTTATTGTGTGTCTGCAGTGTGCCAAGCATGTTTTTTACGTACTGGGGAATGATCAGTGAACAAAACAAAATCTTTGTCTTCGTGTAACTTCTGTCTGGGGCTTAGAGGAAAGGGAGAGATTAAATAAACATAACAAGTATGTACGTTATATGGTAATCAGAAAGGGATAACTGCTATAGAAATAAGTAGAGTAGGATAACAGCGCTAGATAAGCCGAGATTGTAAGTAGGGTAGCCACAGTAAACCTCAAGGAGAAGGAGACATTTGAGCAAAAATTTAAAGGAGAGGGTGCAGAAACAGCAAGTGTAACCTAAGGTCCTTAGGCAGGAGCACATACCTAACATCCACCAACAACCGCACACTGGGGGAAGAGGAAGGCGATGCGGTGAGAAGCTAGGGGCTGATGCGTCCAGGTTAAAGAACTCCAACTTTCACTCTGTGTGAGGGGAACCATCGGACATTCCTGCCCAGAGTCGTGAGATGACTTGACCTTCAGTTTAAATTAGTCCTCATGTTTAGGCCCAACGTTCCAAGGCTACTGACGGCAGACAAATTTAAAGCCAGACAGCCCGGCGCTGGAAGACCACGCTTTCAAATTAAATAATCAGCCAACAACACGAAGCCTGAGCCCCGCAGCGAGCGCCCCGTAACTGCAGGCCGACTGCTGTGGTTACCACCATCAACTTTCCCTGAAACTCCACCCCACCTACCGCCCTCTAACTCCCCTGCTCCCGGACTCCGCTACCACTCGGTCGAAAATCCACGTAGTGCTGCCCCAGCTACGGATTGCGCAACTTTGCCAGCCAGGCGGAGTCAGGACCTAGGCGGAGCAGAGACTCGAGGAAAACGCCCCTGCTGGAGTCTCCACCAGGAAGCCCCAGAGCCCTCGACGCTCACAGCCTGCGCCTGCGCACGCCAGATCCAAGCCGCCGGCATTCCAGAGGCGTAATCCGTCCCGCCCCCAGTTCCGGGGCAGAGCTCTAGGCTGCGCTTGCGCACGGCCTCGCCCGCGCCCTACGCTTGCGCGTTTCGTCAGCTCGGCCCCTTCCCCCACGTTTTTCGGGTGGGGGAGGGGGCACGTCTCGGCGAGTCACGATGATGGCGGCTACCATCCTGTGGTGAGCTAGCGGATTCTTTCCTTGCCTCGCAACGTCCCTCGCTCCTCCTGCAGATTCAGTGGCCGGCACCCGGCACGAGAACCAGCACGGCGGCCCGAGCTCTCGGGGAAGGCCGCAGTCGCGGAGAAAGCGGCGCGGCCCGGGGCCCAGGCTGGCGGACAGGCCGCACCGCTGGGCGAATGTGACAAGCCCCCACCCCCACCGCCTTCCTCCCCAGAGCGCGAGGAACGCGGGCGACCCCGGGCCCCGCCAGGCCACAGACCCCGCCCAGCGGCCACCACCCGGCGCAGGCCCGGCAGCGGAGCTGCGCGGCGGCACCATGCAGGTCACGCTGAAGACCCTCCAGCAGCAGACCTTCAAGATAGACATCGACCCAGAGGAGACGGTATGAGCGGCTGGGAGCGCGGGGCCCGAAGCGGGGTGGGGGCGGCCGCGGGGAGCGCGAGGGGCCCGGCGGGCTCAGGCGGGGGGCAGCTGCGCGCGGGCTGCGGAGTGAGGCCTGGTGGTGCGCTCGGTGGTGGCCGCCCCCAGAGCACCTGGAGGGCGCGGCGAGCGCGGGCCCGAGTGCCGGCCCGCCGCCGTGCGGCGGACCCGACCGTCCCGGGTGGGATGTGGGCTTTGTGGTAGGAGAACGGAGAAACAGTGGCTGGACGCCGAAGGCCTCGTAGCAGATGGCTTGGAGTAAACGCCTGCGGGGCACAGGAGGCCTCGGTCTGGGAGCTCGTGGTAGAGGGGCCGGAGGGGGAGGGGAGGTCGGTATAGCCTCGGCGATGCAGCCTGGCTTCTCCGTGTGGTTGCACAGGTGGGGGAGGGAGGCGGAGGCGTCGCCACTACTCCTGTGTGGACCTGGTTAGGCGCTGAGGTCTAAGAGTTGGTAACCCGAGATGATGAGCCTTAAAAAGTATTAGGTTTCGTCTGCCGCGGAGTGTGAGGTGAGTGGTGGTAAAAATGAATTCTTTGCCGCCTTCCCTCTAGAATTTGTTAACCCTTTTATTTGCGTGTATCTTGAATCGTTATGCTGCCGTCCTCCCGCCACCAAACCCATACTCAAAGTGCATAGAATGTGGTTTGAGGCCTCTTTGGTGGTGAACTTTTTTTTGCATTAAGAGCCCTCCAAATCCAGGCTCGAACTCATCTCCGGATTTAAGGGGTTCTCTGTGTTGGAAGTCTAGAAATTGTAGGAGTTGGAACCTTGCACTGTCCCGCAACTCCCCCAAGTAGTAGCATTTCAGGGTGTGTGCGGCGGAGGGGAGGGACATAAAAAACTTTAAATATTTTCTGCAGTTACAGTTTTAAACACTTTCAAGGCTTGCGTTATAAAATTTGTTTTGTATTTGTGACTACAAAAAGAAATCGTTAAAGTCAATACAACTTTATGCCAAGAATCTAAAAATATCATGAGTGTAAATTTACTGGTTATGTTCTGGAATACGCCGTTAAGATTGTCATAATGCTAAGTTTACACCAGCAACTTTCTGCCCATCTCCATTTTAAAAATAGTTGATTTTAATTGGGTGGAGATCAAGGGCCTTGGTGTTGTTAAATAGACCTGAATTTCATCTGTAGCTCTAACTTGCTGTGACCTTGGGCAGTAACTCTTAGTTTCATCCTCTGTGCCTTAGGGATAATACCTGCCTTGTGTGAGGATTAAACGTACATATTTAGTTGATGGTCAATAAATGGAATCGATTATTTAAACAATGGATACCTTTGTGTGAGGATACACTGTTAATGTTCTACCTATCTGATTTAATCTTGTAAGGTTTTCTACATGTTTAAGAAATATGGAAAAGTTCCTAACCTTTTGGGAATTGTGACACAAAATTATTTGATTTCAGGATATTTCATTACACATAGATGTATGCTGTGTGATAAATTCTTAAAGGCACAGGCTTTTCAGTGTCGTCAGAAGTAATTAACAACAGCCTGTGGACCAATATTTCTAATAGAACCAACTTCTTTATGGCATAGTACATACTAGAGTGTTGAAGGATAAAAGTTAAAATAGGGTTGTACGTTTAATGATTTCAGACAATTTATGTAAAATGCTTATTTAACATTGGTTCTTTGTGGTAATAAATGTTGGTGCACAGTAACTTTATTGGTTTATAATACAATAGTTTCAGGATTATTGAAACTTAAAGGATTTGGGGGGAGGAGGGAGTATCTGTGGGTTTATTAATGTTAGTGGCTTTTCCCCAGCTCCTCTGAAATATATATGTTCTGTGACTTGTATAACTCTTTGGACACTTTACACACACAAGGCAGTGCTTTACCTGTATTTGTATAAATTCTTAAATATTTTTGTGGTTTCTCTGTTTCCAAGGGAATATACTATGTTATAGAAGTATATTTTCCAGAAAGCTCATTGTTACACAGTAGCTTCTTCAGTTTTTGTTGCTATTTATGTAAATGTAATTTTGTTGCTTTTAATATAAAAAAACGAATGCTAATATTCTGTAAAGATCCTATCATAGAAAGGAACCAAAAAATTTAAAACTAATACTGGTACTCTAGTGCAAGATTAAATCATTTGAGAACATTTACATTATAAGTTTGAAAAATGTTTTTTAAGGCAACCTTTTTTTTTTTTTTTTGGTAGAGACAGTGTCTCACTTTATCGCTCTAAGTAGAATGCTATGGTGTCACATAGCTCACAGCAACCTCCAACTCTTGGGTTTAGGAGATTCTCTTGCCTCAGCCTCCCAAGTAGCTGGGACTACAGGCACATGCCACAACACCCAGCTATTTTTTTGTTGCAATTTGGACAGGACTGGGTTTGAACCCACCACCATCGGTATATGGGGCCAGTGCCCTACCCACTGAGCCACAGGCACCGCCCAAGGCAACTGTTTTAATTCCATTTATTCATTTTTGATACAATACTCTAGATTCCAGCAAGGAAAGAAGCCATGCAATTTATATTAATAAAGGCCAATACTAAATGTCCTATTTCTGACGTGTTGTGAGAACCAGGTAACCAAGGACATTAGATATAAATCTAAAGAAAAGATTTTACATAGCCAGTAAAAAAAACTCTTGTGAGCTTGAGGAAAAAAGTGGAAGAAAGGACTGCAATATGAGGGGAATCATGAGGGCAATTTGTTTGTTGAACAAGTAAATGGTTGGTGAGCTTTGCTGGCAAAGCAAAAGCTGGAATAGTGCAGGGACATGGGACCATGTCTGGGTCTTTTGGGATCCATCCTATTGACTTAGTGGCTAGAGAGTAGGGGATGTACAAAGCGGAAAAAACAAGAAAATTTGTTTTTAATGTGTTTTTATTTCTCTATTTTTTGAAAGGCAATGGTTCCCTACACCTTTTTTTAGCTAGCAAAACTTCTTATGTGTTTTTTTTTTTTTTTGGCCTGGGCTGGGTTTGAACCCACCAACTCCGGCAAATGGGGCCCGCACCCCACCCTTTTGAGCCATAGGCGCTGCCCAAAACTTCTTATGTTTATGAGCTAGTTTGTGTCATTTACTTGACCATTGCCATAGTACAATACATGATCATTGCCTTTATTATTAACCTTTACAAAAGTCTTTCTTAACTTTTACTGTGGTAATGCATCCCTACTTATAAGGTATTCAGACAGTATAGAAACAACAAGAAGGTGGCATGTGCAGAGTGGGGAGACCATTGCTGAGAGATTTTCTTTATTGTATATTCTGTTTTAAACAGATGGCTCACTTTAAAAATTGTGTGACAAATTTAGGTAGCATACATATTAAAGCATTCTGAGGTAGCTAATAAACCACCACTCCTATAAAATTCTTAAACATCTGAAGTTTGGTGGTTTGTAGACATTTAGAGGCAAATGAAATACAGTTTTCAAAGCTCAGTCTAAACTCACTTTGTTTTTTGTATTGCTGTTGCTTGAAGCCATTAATTAAGAAAAGCATACTAAAAAATACAAATTTTGAGATAATTGCAATACAGTGTATTATTTTATTGCATTCCTAAAATGACAAGAGTTCTGTGTTACACACATAAATCCCACAGTCTGCTAGTGCTTGACACTGATTATGTGCTTTGATAACTGAAAACAAAAATCCAGTAAATTTGAGGTGAGGCTTTAAATGCAAAAGCTGAAATGTGATTTTATTACTATATGCGTGGCATTAAAACTGTATAGACATTGGTGGGGTTTTTTGTTTGTTTTTGTATTTTGAGACAAAGTCTCACTCACTCTGTCACCCTGGGTAGAGTGTCCTGGTGGTGTAGCTCACAGTAACCTCAAACTCTTGGGCTCAAGCAGTCCTCTTGCCCTTGTCTCCCAAGAAGCTGACACTACATGTTTTTCAGTTTTTTCAATTTTTTTTTTCCCCCAGAAGAGACAAAGCCTCAAACTCCTGAGCTCAAGCAGTCCATCTGCCTCGGCCTCCTAAAATGGCTAGGATTACTGGCATGAGCCACATTACCCGGCCCCATTGGATGCTTTTGATAAGAAAATTATAATTTGGTTTTTGTTACAGAGCCTCACTATGTCACCCTCAGTAGAGTGCCATGATATCACAGCTCACAGCAACCTCAAACTTTGGGCTTAAGTGATTCTCTTGCCTCAGCCTCCCAAGTAGCTGGGACTACAGGCACCCGCCACAACGCCAGGCTATTTTTTATTGTAGTTGTCATTGTTGTTTAACTGGCCTGGGCTGAGTTTGAACTCACCAGCCTTGGTGTATGTGGCTGGTGCAATAATCACTATTCCATGGGTGCTGAGCCAAAAATTATAGTTTTAATGTTTACAAACACCATAATGAGTGTGCTGCAGAGAATTGCCTCACTTTGTGGTTTATCTCCATTGTTGATGATTGTTGTAAAATGCTGCTTTAGTATTTGTTCTGTATACAGTGTTTGCTAGCTATCGTTTGTTAGTAAATAGTTGATATTATGGTTTATTATGTTTTTGACATAGTCATGCTGGAATGGTGCTGTATTAGAGAGCTTTCTAGAGTAAGTAGTAAATATATTAAAATACTACATCACAGAGGTAAAATTAAGGATTTTTGGCATTGTTGGTAAAACAAAAAACGAGAAATCTGATGGGGTTTTCACCAGGCTTTCATATAGTAGGCATTCGATAAAGATCTTTTGAATGAATTGAATGTATTCTTTTGGTGAACTGTCAGTGATTCCTCAGTGTAATGTGTTCCCATGTTGATGTATTTATTTGATGAATATTTGTTGGATACTTATTAACGTCAGGCTCTGTGGTCATGGTGTATACATTCTAGTGGAATAAAACAGTCAAAAACGAAAATTGAAATAGGATGGTGATAAGATAATGCTTGACTGGTGACTACTTTTGAGTTGGCTAGTCACTGAAGGCCTTTGCGAACAAGATGACTTTTAAGCTGAGATGTGAACAATGAAAACACTAAGAAAATGAGAGTGTTTTCAGTAGGGAACTGGTAGGGCAAAGACGTAAGAGTTTAAGTGTATTTGGGGAATCCCAGAAAAAGGCTTGTATTTCTAAGGTGAGGGATGAGGGATAAGAGATGAGAGGGTTAGGCAGGGGGTCAGAGCATGTAGGGCAGCAGTCTGAACCTGTGGGTCGCAACCCCTTTTGGGGTCTCCTGCATATCAGATATTACATTACGATTCATAACAGTAGCAAAATTACAGTTATGAAGTAGCAATGAAAATAATGTTATGGTTGCGGTCCCCACAATATGAGGAACTGTATTAAAGGGTCCCAGCTTAGGAAGGTTGAGAACCACTGCAACCTAGGGTTTGCAAGCTAGAGTTTTTTGAGGTAAAATGGAACGCTTTTAAAGCAGAAAAAAAAAATTTAGGGTTACCTCAATACTGATGAATAATGAAACAAGGGGATCAGGTAGAAGGCTTGTGCAATAGTTTTTAGGCAAAAGCATCTTGGACCAGGGTAGTAGGAGTAGAGATGGAGGGAAAATGGGCTATATTTGGGAAGTAGAGTTGGTATGTGACCTTGTGTAAGTTACTGAGTATGTGCTGGTTTCCTTCTCTGTGAAAGGGGAATACTCGTGCTGAAAGTACTGACTTCATAGGGTTTTGAAGGTTATGTATGTTTGAGATAATGGCGTCCTTGCTTAGCACAGTAACAGTGTTTGGCAGTGTGATATGTTTTTATTTCCATAGAAAACCCCAAATACGATTAAACTTATCTGGGTGCATGTGCTTGCACCTGTGCAGGCAGAGACAGCCAGTAGCCACATTGGCTTGTCTCACTTAAATTCTTGAACATCAACCTTAAATGGACCCTAAGTGTAGTATCTGACAGTCATGCGTGTATTTCCCTAGTCCACGCGCCCTTCCAGTCCTGACAGACTCACACGTATTTCCCTAGTCCACGCGCCCTTCCAGTCCTGACAGACTCACGCCTATTTCCCTAGTCCACGCGCCCTTCCAGTCCTGACAGACTCACACGTATTTCCCTAGTCCACACGCCCTTCCAGTCCTGACAGACTCACAAGTATCTCCCTAGTCCACGCGCCCTTCCAGTCCTGACAGACTCACACGTATCTCCCTAGTCCACGCGCCCTTCCAGTCCTGACAGACTCACACGTATTTCCCTAGTCCACGCGCCCTTCCAGTCCTGACAGACTCACATGTATTTCCCTAGGCCACGCGCCCTTCCAGTCCTGACAGACTCATGCCTATCTC
>CAUYQV010095504.1:0-10409 GCA_963574575.1 Galagoides demidoff
TGGTCCCAGCTACTTGGGAGGCGGAGGCAGGAGACTCGCTTGAGCCCAGGAGTTGGAGGTTGCTATGAGCTGTGATGCCATGGCACTCTACCTAGGGGGATAGCTTGAGGCTCGGTCTCAAAAAAAAAAAAAAAAAAAAAACAAACAGCAGCATGATATCTTTAAGAATTTTTTTTCTGCTTTTACTCATAGAACAAAAAACAAAGAGTTGCCTAGATAGTAAAAAAAAAAAAAAAAAAAGAAAAAGTAGGGCATCTGTTCTTACCAGTTATATCCTCTCTTTAATTACTTGGAGAAAATACAATGATGGTAATTTTTAAGACATGTAGTTTAATGGATAAAAACCAGGAGTACCTAGTATTAAGGAAAGAGGCGTGACAGCCTAAACCAGAAAGAAAAATCACAGGGAGGCAGTTCTGTTTTGGTCATTATGTTTTACCCAAGTATTTCCACCACCCCCCCCAAAAAAAAAGGTGATTTGGGGCAATTCATAGATATGCTCTTCTGATAATAATAGATGTTGTTCATTTTAACAGGATTTTATAAACATCTAAGTAACACAGTGAACTTATGTTTTTGTTTGTTTTTTTTTGGGAGGCAGAGTCTCACTATGTCGCCTTTAGTAGAGTGCTGTGGTGTCACATCTCACAGCAAACTCTTGGGCTTAAACGATTCTCTTACCTTAACCTCCCCAGTAGCTGGGACTACAGGCGCCCACCACAACACCTGGCTTTTTTTTTTTTTTGTAGTTACCATTGTTGTTTAGCTGGCCTGGGCTGGGTTTGAACTCTCCAGCCTCACTGTATGTGGCTGGCACCCTAACCATTGTGGTACAGGCACTGAGCCTGAACTTACGATTTTATTATACTGAGTTTGTACAAAACAACTATGAGACAAAGGAATACATTTATATTACATAAAAAAGATTTGTTGTAGGAAAAACTATTAGGATAGATGGCATTAACACATGGAAAAGGGAAACGCATGATTGAGTATGCATGACTGAAATTTAGAAGGCATAGTTCTATCCTGAGCATTAGCTATATATCGCCGTCTTGTTTTAAGCCAAAGCAAACCTTATTATGGGATCATATCTTAAAATACTCTGAAGGGAACACGTGCTTCAAAACCTCAACTGTATCGTTTTGCTTTAGCGTTTCATTTGTACACAAAAAGTGATTTATTCTAAGAGACAATTGCTATTTCCTTTTAAAAAGGGAATAAAAGAATTTTATTGAAAGCAATGGCAGCAACACATTTTTTTGATAGAATCCATTTATACTTCTAGTCTTGCCATGACATCAGAAAATCACTCTTGCCTTTGTGAAAATGTGTTTTTTCATAGCACAGCAATCTGATCAGGTTTATTTTGACAGGTCAGGCTTGATTTTGAACGGCAAGGTCTGCTGTCCATCAAATTTTAGACTTCATTTCTTCCTTGATCAGAAGGAAAATGAATGTGGAAGAAATGCCCAGAAAAGTTCTTCACGTTATTCTTCACTCTTTGAAGAAACAAAGACAGCGTTTCATTGTGACTGAGGTGCGTATGTCGGGTAAAATTCTGGGATGCAAAGTTACAAAGCAGAGATATTGGAGATTGTAGATGTGGAGAGAAGCTGGAGTGGAAAAAAAAAAGTTGGCAGCAAACAAAGAGGAAGAGGAAAGGAAAGAGAGAATCCTGTGACCAGCCAGTGTTCCAAATAATTCCAGTGGCCACCCCTTCCGTATAGAAAAATGGGGGAAAATGTATTTCATTCAAGAGCTTGCCCAAGCTTCTCTGACTAAAAGTCTGTGATGGAAATTTTATATAATGGTGTTATTCTATAAGATTATTGGTCTTTTCTTTTTATTAAAGAAGCCAAACATTCCCTTTAACCTCGCCTTGGAATTTTGGAGTTTAGATTCTTGTCTTGGAAGTATGATGCATAAAGATTGATTAAAGTGCAACAAAACAAAACAAAAAACAAACAATAAAACCCCCCCAAACCAAACACTACCGAAACTTTTATTTTTTTAAACTGTCTTACACAGGTAGTTCCATTTGACCATATTTCTCTCAAGTTCTGAGGAGTACTAGAAGGTCTTATATTATTAGTCGGCCTGAGAGGAGTCTGATTAATTTTTATTCTGTATATTAGTTGATATTAGAAATAGCCCCAAGACACAAATGTATTTAAATTTGTGTTTATATCTCCAGGATGACTTACAAAAATTGTTATTCAGGTGACTTTTGTTTCAAACTTTAACAGATGGAATGACATTTTATTCATTTTGTGTTCTATTAAGACCAAAGCCTTTAAAAGCAAAAAAACAAGTCATGACCTAGTTTCTATCAACGTTCTTTATTTCAATCAATAATGATAGATTTCTCTAACTAAAATTTCCTAACACAGCCGTAAAATACACCCTCTCACTATGAGTCATGTGATTATTTTGATTCAGGAAGTTTAATACAGAACTAGTTAAAGACATGTGAAATCCATTGAAGTGATGTGCTAATTTAAACAACTGTAGTTGGAAAAAAAGGCCACGGTAAATGTGTTTGCCACAAATAGTAGTCTCAGAACATAGATGAACAACATTTGAAAAGAGTGATCATTCTAAAAACCGTAAATATATGAGATAACTCATTTCCTTTACGTCCATCTTGTGGACGATCATTGTCCAGCTTCTTCAGAAAATCACATGTAAGATGTTGAAAGGGGAATTAGGACATATAGGAACCAGTTAGTTTGGACTGGAAGGTGGTTTGAGATTTTTTTTTTTCACATTGAGTATTTGACTGTTGTATGACTGTATATTAAAGGCGATGAGAAACCTATCTCCTCCTGAAGGGTGAGAATTTCTCTTGTCTTCCCCTGTCCTCTTTAATTAATTCACACACTTGTCTCTGATTTTCTTATTTCTACATCCCTTCCACTTGGGAACTTTTTGCATCTTGTCTCAATCTCGTAAATCACTTCTTGGTGTTCATCTTGTAAAATCTCAGTTTTGAGTGAAGCGAGAAGGAGAGGAAACAGATTCCATTTCTATTGATGGTTCATGGCAATGAATAAGGAGTTATCACCCTAAATCCTGAGATGAGGCAACAGAGTGGGGTCCTAGGACTACAGGGCATGAGATTTCTGTCTCAACACCTGTGTTGAAAGGGTGGGGCTTTGTTGATAGTACTTCATAAGCGTCGTGCCCAAGTGCTGGTGAAGTGACCTCCATAAGGAAGATTTCTGGGGAACACAGAATGAAAGATTCACTTAATTTTCATTCTAGGAAGCCCTCAAATGACTGAGCAAAAAAAGTGCAAAAGAATCACCACATGGGCTCTTTAGTGGTTATAAGGATTGTTTACGTAACTGGCTGATTCCAACGATACTTTTCCATCTTCCATCTTAGTTTTACCGTATTTTGCTGTGTTTTCAACCTCTATGACCTCCCACTTAGGTGACACATACAACCTAAAAAAATATACTGGAGTATGTTATTAGAGAAGAATCAGAATACTGATTAAGTTTACATTCAAATTTACTATCAGGTAGTGGTGAACGTAAATGTTGGCAGGCATCATAAAATACTACTTGAACGGCTCATCAATACTTTGGAAGTTATTGAGGTTTCTCACCACTTAGGTATAGCAGAGCCTGAAGGGATCATGGCACAGAAAACCAGAGGGCTAAATAGTAACGCTTCCTCCCAGCTGTTTCATAAGAGGACCTTCCCACATACTTCCCAACCTTGCTGATTTTATTCACCTAGCCCTTCTACCTCTGTCTTTGCACCCACTTTTCCTGTCCGCAGCTTTTTCTTCCCAGTTTTGAATTCATCCCTTGGTTCACAGATCTTATATCCTCACCAACTCTTCATTCGATCAAACTTTTTATCCACTGCAACCCTTTTTATACATAATTAATGAAAGCATGTATTATCACTTTCTAAATTAATAAAAGACTAGATGTGTGAGTTTTAGGAAATACATTTATGTTCATTGAGTGGGACAGGATGTTAATTACTATTTCACGGTGCATTCTAAGTGAGTCCTGTTCATTTTAACTTGATTTCATATTATCTAACTGTATGGTAATGTATCATTTCATATTACCTAACTGTATGGTGTGTATCATTTCATAATTACCTACTACACTATTTAACACGATTGGTTAATTAATACTCTTATATAGTTACATGAGGTAACACAATTGATATTAGAGAATATAGTAGATAATTAATTTTTTTTTTTTTTGAGACGGAACCTCAAGCTATCCCCTTGGGTAGAGTGCCATGTCATCACAGCTTATAACGACCTCCAACTCCTGGGCTCAAGCGAGTCTCCTGCCTCCGCCTCCCAAGCAGCTGGGACCACAGGCGCCTGCCACAACGCTCAGCCATTTTTTTTTGGTTGCAGCCATCATTGTTGTTTGGCAGGCCTGGGCTGGGGATTCGAACCCGCCACCTTAGGTGTACGTGGCTGGCGCCTTAGCCGATTGAGCCATAGGCGCCGAGCCGTAGGTAATTAATATTAATGTTTACTTTTAATAAACATTAACACTGCCAGAGGGAAGAATGCAAAACAGAATATTATCCAGACAGGTTGTGAGAGAGGTAAAAGTCTTAGGGAAATGTATAAGACAGTGACTCCCAAATGCTAATCCCTATAGCACCTCTGTTCCTATTATATACTTTAAATTGGTAACTTGTTAATAGAAATATTTCTGGGGAATTATGATTCACCAAATACAGAAGAGAAGCTATAGTCTAGAAATCTTTATTACTCAGAGGTTCCCAGACTTATTCTAATTGTAATCATGTTCAAGGAAACACAGGTATTGACTAAAGGATGATTCCCAGGGACTCATTAGAAAACACACTGGTAGGTTTTGTTCAACCAGTGTTTTAACACGAGAGTGCTCCTTGGGGAGGTATGCTATGCACAAAATAGCAAAAGAAAGAAAAGAATAAATATTGAGGAATTTTACCTGATATATGCTTTTCCTATTGGCTGATCTCATTTTGTTATGTCAATTCTTTTGTTGCACATCATTTCTGGAATGAAAGTTAAACTTACATAAATTTTGGCTATTTAAGAAGCTATCCATCCCATCACGAAAGTCCTGGCAAATTATTCATTTATCATAAGAAAAAGAACTATGAAATGATCGCATAAAATGGATTAGTCTTTAAAGCACATTTAGTGTACTATGTCCCAGCATCCCAGCATGTTATCCTAATGGAAAATGAAATCAGAGGGCCACTTAGTAAATTGAAATTGCAGACGCCTGTTTAATGGAGCAGAATAGGCATGAAGTCCTTGGAATACAACTCTCTCTCTAATGAATCATGCAAGGATGAACTCTGCTCATGTACACAATAGAACCTCTGTAAGTCAACCACCCAAGGGGCTGTAACAAACTGCTCAACATATGGAGGTGGTCACGTAAGGAATTAGGCCTGCTCTACGGAGATGTACAAGTGGCCCATGTCGGGTCCATGAAAATTAGGTCAACTTAAGGAGGTGGTCAAGTAGGGAGGTTGCCAACTAAAAGGGTTCTGTATTTCTGAGACTCTTCTGTGTTTGTTTTGGTTTTTATTTATTTTGGATTAATATGAAGGTACATATGATTAGGTTATATTGCTTGCATTCAGCCATAAGAAAAAATGAAGATTTTGTATCTTTTGTTACAACATGTATTTCTAAGATTTTATTTCTCAAGTGTTCTCAAGCAGATAATCTTTCTTTCTTTTGACTGATGTATTTTTTCATGTACATCATAATGAATTACAAGAAAACATTCTAATCCTTAAATATCTCTTCCTGATTTATTTTTTATTTCCCTGTTAATAAAATTAGACATCCGTTAATTTATCAATATTCCAAAGTTGTATTCTCCTATGTGCTTGTGAAGTGATCGCTTATGGATAAATCTCTGAATGACTATTCTATTTTTTTGGCTTGATATTCTCCCAACTCTACCAGGCAGGACCAACTACATAATTTACAAGGCTCAGTGAAAAATGAAAATGTAGGATTCCTTTTCAAAAAGAAGGGAAAAGTACCATTGGCAACATTAAATGTAAATATTTGTATTTAACATATATACCTTACAAAACAACAGGGCTGATGATGATGGTGGTACCTGAGTGTCTCATAGCGATGTCAACTTGTGAAATCTATAATAGTGACGTTCTGAAGTCATAATTTTTCATCAGACAGTAAATGATAACACTTTATTACTGTGATATCTTTATTATAATATTTTGGCTCACTTTTTTTCAAACTTATTTACTAGTTTATCAAACTTTATACTTTTAGCCGCTTCATTTTTAACTGAAATTATTGAAAGAATCATTTGCCCTAGACCAATGAAAAGTTTTCACACATATTTTGGAAATCTTTAATTTTAAGAAGGATCTGTCTGTTAATATAACTATTGCTGGAGCTGAGAATATTTTTATAGTCTGTGGCAACTTTAGGATAAGTTTTAAGTGTATTAGTTCAAAGTGTAAATATTAGGGCATTTAGAGTTGATGATTCTTAAGAAACAATTTTAACAATTTTTCTAAAAAAAAATGTAACTTTTCATAGGACTAATTTTCATGCAAGTTTAAATTTAATTCAAAACGTGCATTTATATAATAGTTTTATAATATGCTATCTGGTGTTTTGACTTGTGGGTCTTAAAGGAAACCCAAAGTAGCTTCTTGCTTTGCATAGAATTCAAAATTCCTCTTTATGCATTCTATCACTTTATGTTCATTATGAGACAAACATTAATTTTTAAATCATCTTTCCTGTTAGTAATTGGTCCATCACAAGATACAAACAAAAATACTGGGGTTTATTTGTTCAATTCGATGCAACAATTTTTAAATTTAATTTCTGTTATGAGCTGAACTGTATCTCCTTCAAAGTTTGTATATTGAAGTCTTAAACTCCAGTCCCTGATGTCTTACATCAAAAAATGGAAATAGAAGGAAAACTAGAGACCAACTAGTCCCACTGGGTTATTACAGTTCAATGAAGATATGAAGAAACCTACAAGAAAACTGTCTCTCTCAATTCCATCCAAGTTGTGAAGATGTGAAGTCACCATATTTCTTAAAGACTGAATAGTATACATATTTCATAGTTTGTTAATCCATTCCAGAGTTGACGGGTATCTACTATATTAACCTAGATGGAGTTGAAACACATTCTTCTCAGTAAAGTATCACAAGAAAGAAAAAGTAGGAGCCAATGGACTCAATACTAATACGAAGCAAACAGACGATCTAATGCATGCCCACATAGGAGAAAAATTCTTTTAAATTTAAGTTGGGGGAAGTGGGAACGAGAGAGGTGGGATGGGGAGGGGATGGGGGTGCTCCCACTGAATGGGCACAATGTAGGGGAGTATGGCATATCTTCGGGTACAGGACACCACTACAAGAGGGAGTCTAACAAATTCAAATATTGTGCCTGGGTTGTTTGTACTCTCACATTAACCTGAAATTAAATTATTATTTTTCCAATAAAAACCAAATAGCAGATTTTAAAAAGAGAGAAAGAAAGAATACCATCTTCCTCAAAGTCAGGCAGCCCCCTAGGAAAATGACTGAGCTATTTAAAGGTAAGTGAATAAAATAAGATGGAATTGTAACTCATGTCTTTCTGCTACCAATGTGTAATGCAATGCTCTTTCTCTGTTCAGACTGATAAATGAGCTACAGCAATGAAGACAGTTGTAGAAAGATTCGAATCCACATTCCTAGAGAGACGGAAGCCCAATACCCCTGGGTTCTTAAACTGGACAGCACATACACTCTTGGGAAATTTTTAAATTATAGCAGACTCTAAATGTGTAGAAAGTAGCCACTGTTTTTATAAGGCTAATATTCCTTTTAAGTGAGAGAGGCAAAACAAAACTAAAACTGAAAAGAAATACAATGCCTTAAATGTATCTGAAAAAAAGGTCTGGCCTTATTTTAATTTTTTAGACAGAATTAAACCTGATAGTCTAGTTTTCAGTAAGGTGGTTTTTCTTGCTTTTTTAAAATTGACATCACTGTTTTGATTATTGTTGTTTTTGTTTTTTACAGTTTGGGGTAAGGAGGGGGAGATTTACCCATCGTATTGGAAAGAATGTGTTGTTCTTTCGTAAACACATGGAAATTCTTATTTTCACTAACTTGCTTTTTCTTTCTATGGAAGACTCTTTGGAAACATAGCATCTCATTTGGAATAGCAGCAAGTGGTGAAAATCCATTTTTAGCCTTTAGCCCATCGTTACTGCATGGCCAATATTCAGCTCTGGGAAGATGGCATTAGCCATATCCTCAAAAAGCAATCCACGTTTCTTAAAATAGTTTTGGGTCACCAGTCTCACAGTTCCATTATTCTTACAAGAGGCAAAGGGTTAATTGTTGGACCATTTTCTTTAAAAGTCTTTCTAATTCAATTTCCAGTTGTACAAAATTGGCCCTTAACAAACAAAATACTGAAACAGCTACTGATCCTTCATAACCTATTTTCTCTTTTTACTCGTATTTTATACATTCAACCATAAACCTATTGCTAATCTCCCCAGAAACAAATGGAAAATGATCAAATGACGTACGGTTTTGAGTTGTTTGGTACATAAATTAGATTAAGTGCGTCAATTGATTGGAATATTCTGACCTTTTCCCCTTTCAAAAGTATATTAGGAAAAAGTAGGTTTGGACAAAATTCTAAGTTTAAAATATTCTGCATTAACAATTTAGACAATGACTTCGGTAAAGAGAATGGAAAGTTGGCATAGAACACCAAAATATATACTGCAAACCATGACAAAGTACCCCGAGTCTATTTTACACATTGCCTACATATGGACATGCAATATTTTATAAAGACAGTTTTATGAAATTCCTAACACTAGAGGAAATGTGTGTTTTTATAAATGACAAGTAATAAGTCATTCTTTACATATATTTTGAAAAAGAATGTTAGAGACTGAATTTTTTTAGTCTAATTTGTATAGAACTGCAATAATTATTCAGTTCATCTTATACTCTAAAAAAATCACCCCTAAGTGAATAAACCACTAAATTTAAAATATCAATTGGGAAATTTGAAGTGTGAAGAAGAGTGATCTTGCCCTTTACATATTAAAATCTCTCAATTGTTTTGACTTTTTCCAGTGTATGCTTTTGTGCATCTGTGTGTTCATGTGTGCACATATACTTTAATTAATATGGCCAATTTTCAACAGAAGTAGAGACTTGTGTTTGGTTGGTAGAAATTTATGACAACCAACACGTCAGTCACAATGTCCTCTTAAATCGATTAGTTTCATGAGTGTATGTTTACTCTGTGTGAATCTTAAAAGATCTGTTGGTACATTCAATCCTTAGTAATAACTACATTGCTTTAATGATAGCTCACTTGTTATGAATAAGATACTTTGCGAATGAGATAGTCTTCTTATTGGTTTAATGGTCTGTTGAGAATTTTATATGATAAAGAATATGATGACTAATCTGTCTTTATAGACACAGGTTAGTCATTTACTAGAGAAAATTGTGTAAATACTTACATGTAGATATATATGTATGTATGCCTATTTGAAGTTTATGGAGCTATTTGTAAAGTATATAACATGCTATCTTATATACACATTTAATTATATATAATTTTTATTTAACATTTAAATTTGAAGAATAAAAAGGGCTTTCAGAATTTTCAGTAATTTGTCTGCATTTGTGCTCATTAACAATCTTCACACATAGTCACATATATGTTATTCTGCATCTAAAATCCAGTAGTCTATTATGCACACTTAGTGAAGTACAAAGCATAAGACAAATATGAACAGATAAGAATGAAAACTCAATGGAAATAATTTCCTCTTTCTATGCTTAGAAAGGCATCAGGCAAAAAAGAAAAAAAACACAAGCAAAACCCCAACACTTTAAGAGTCCCTTCTTCTAAAACCTTCCTGAAGAGCTGATGATACCATCATCAGACATAGTATCGAGTTTATATGGAATTTGAATGTGGGTACAAATTGAATTTTTGAAATTTGTGTTACCTATAAACAGAAGCTCTTTTAGCATCCCAACACAGTATCAGCAAATTAGAAAAGTCAACTAAATCAGATAGTAAATGCAATTTTTTAAATCTATATGTTTCTTTTATTTTCTGAGATGCTGGATATTGGTTACTCTTCACAAGCTTTCTTAGATAAGTAGTATAGGTATAAAAAAAATCCTGCATTTAAGATTGTAAATGCATGAAAGTATCTTTTTTTTTTTTTGGATACAGAGCCTCAAGCTATCCCCCTGGGTAGAGTGCCATGGCATCACAGCTCATAGCAACCTCCAACTCCTGGGCTCAAGCGAGTCTCCTGCCTCCGCCTCCCAAGTAGCTGGGACCACAGGCGCCCGCCACAACACCCAGCCAT
>CAUYQV010095505.1:0-15168 GCA_963574575.1 Galagoides demidoff
GGGGCTGTGTTATTAGGGACAGGGACCCCCTTATTAGATATAGGGGCTGTGTTATTAGGGACAGGGAGCCTCCCTTATTAGATATAGGGGCTGTGTTATTAGGGACAGGGACCACCTTATTAGATATAGGGGCCGTATTATTAGGGACAGGGAGCCTCCCTTATTAGATATAGGTGATGTGTTATTAGGGACAGGGACCCCCATTATTAGATATAGGGGCTGTGTTGTTAGGTACAGGGAGCCCCTCTTATTAGTTATAGGTGATGTGTTATTAGGGACAGGGACCATACTTATTAGACATAGATGCTGTGTTATGAGGGACAGGGAGCCCCCTTATTAGATATAGGGGCTGTGTTATTAGATTCAGGGAACCCCCTTATCAGATATAGGTTCTGTGTTATTAGGGACAGGGAGCCCCCCTTACTAGTTATAGGTGCTGTGTTATTTAACATTGTATGTTTTTCATTGCTAGCTAGAGTATATTAATTCCTATTAGATGTAAAGTTCTATGTCATTCACTGAGTGACTTTTTTACTTAACTTGCTGAATGACTTTATTCATTTCTAAAGAGAACCAATGGAATTAACACCTATCCACTGTCCCATGCTCCTTCATAGAGGGCAGGTGCATAACCCATGATGAAGTTAACACCAGCTACATGTCAAAACAGGTAGTTTAGACAGCTTCTTCCAGATCAGTCTGTAATCTTTGGCATCTTTGGCTGAATTAGAAGCATACGGTCAGTGTGATCCCTAGATCCCAAGTAAAACTGCCACTCTAAGCCAGAGTTGAGTAACATCTCTCTAAAGAGTCAGAGGGAAAATGTTTTAGGCTTTTGAACTCATATAGAGACAAGTAAACTCTCCAGATGTTGTGTGAAAACAGCAGAGACAATGTGAAACCAAAGGGCACGGTTGTGTTCCAATAAAACTTTATTTACAAGAGCGAGTGGGGGGCCAAATGAGGCATGTGGGTGGGGCTTACAGACCCCTGCTCCACAGTCCCAAATCTGTGGCTGACCTCACAGAGGAACATGTACAGACCTTCAGGCAGGGAACTACAGACCAGGAGGGTTAACTTGGGGGTTTCTGCATCCGGGGGGCCATATGTTGTTTTCATGTCTGTGATGCAGATTGCAGGGAAATGCATTCAGGTCCTCCATGGGGTCCAAGAGTTTCCACAGCCCCAAAGGGTCAAACTGAGCTCTTGAGGGAGTCGGTTGAACCCTGGATAATTCGGTGGCGGTGTTAGGGTAGTTTGGGGTTGGTTCTAAGAAGGGGAAAGGGAACAGTGTGTCCTCATGTCCCAGAGGATTCAGGGCCTGCTGTGGAAACAGTGACAGTAAGCTGGCAGGTCCCAGAGGAAATGAAAGATTAAAATAGTTACACCAGCCAACCCCTAGGTCTGCCATGGGAAACCAGCTATGTGCATCCACGGTGACCTTTCAAGGCCTGCTGCTGACCAGCACACTCCCAAGGTCTTATCGGTGGCCACCCCAAGATGGCCACCAAGGACACAGGGGGACAAGGTGACCTGGGGCTTTGCCCTGCCAAGCCCTGTGCGGACTTCTCTCCTGGACTGCTGTGTCCCCATGTGGGCAGTGACACCAGCCGGCTGCGCTGATGGTCCAGTCCGCTCCTTCCCTGAGCTGCAAAGCCCTACCATTTGGGGCATGTCCAGGTGGCCACAGCAGGTGGAAGCTGATCCGTCATAGAGGACACACGTTATTCTGTTTGTAGCCGTGCTTTGCGAGTGAGTAATGGATTCAACAGCGCCTCCCCGGAAGGGAATGGGCACATCCTATCACCCGGAATCTGGGAAAGGCACCTCCTTTGCAGATGGGATTAAGATGACAATCTCAAGGGCCTTGTGGCCAGTCCAAGCCCCGAGATTCCCCAGGCTCCAGCCCTAGTCCTTCCTGCTACGCCACCTCCGGCTTCGTACCCTACATGGTAAAGCCCTTTCCTCTGAATTTTTCATCTCTTCTCAGTAATGCAGGATTCAAGAGAGGGCACAGGGCCAAGACAGTTGTACTGCAGGGCGGATGAGAGGACCGGGTGTGTTTCAGGGAACATTGCAATTCACTTTCCTGGTCTGGGAAAGGTGATGATGAGAACCAGGAGTGACTGGGCTCTGAGCTGCACCAGGTGGCTGTGTGGACTCTGCATTCAAAGCTGGGGCCCCTCAAAGACTGAGGCACAGAGCATTGGTGCCCTTGGCCCACAGCCCTCCTGGACCCCAATGCCCGAGTCTTCTTTTTTTTGAGACAGAGTCTCACTATGTCACCCTCAGTAGAGGGCTGTGGTGTCACAGCTCACAGCAACCTCCGACTCTTGGGGTTAAGCAATTCTCTTGCCTCAGCCTCCCAAGTAGCTGGGACTACAGGCACCTGCCACAGTGCCCAGCTGTGCAGAGGAAGCGAACAATTGCCCAGCTTGTTGTTGTTGTTATTATTTGGCAGGCCCTATCTGGACTCGATCCTGCCAGTGCTAGTGTATGTGGCTGGCACCTAGCCACTGAGCTACAGCCAGCCCAGATCTTTCTAACGTGAGGTTTGCCTCGCCGCGGCAAGCCCCTCTCTGAGTCTGCATTCCCAAGCTTTTCTCTGTAAAAGTCTTTGCTCCAGGGCAAATGTACATGTCCTCCTCCCCTCTTCCCCGCCAGCCACAGTTTGCAAGGATGCAGAGGCAGCGGTCTGGGTGCCTGCTGTACTGAGCAATGCCTGGCACCGTGCAGGAGCCCTCCAGATAGGGGCTGATGGAGACTGAGCACCTTCCACTCCCCAGGAGCTGTGTAGAGCACCCAGGCCTGGGTGAACTCAGGGATCTGCGGCCTGGGGAAGGAGAAGGATGGGCTGGGGATGTGGCTGCCTTGCCTCACTGCTCAGAGACGGAGCCCTCCCAGGATAGAAACCAGAGCATGGCTCAGCCGGCTGCACCCCAGGCTGTGAGTCCAGAGGCTTTGCAGGGGAATCTCAGTGCAGAGAGATGTGTTGTGAGGTTTGTGGGGACAGGTGTCATGATGTCCCCTGAGGGATGTGGTTTCCAGCTCTGCTAGGAAATAGTCCTGTGAGGAGAAAGGACTATTGCAGACAGAGCTCAGTCTCTCTAGGAGGGCCTTGAAATGGTGTGATACGCTCCTGGGAGGCCCTGTCGGTCACAGCTTTATCCAGACCCCTGCACACACAGTCCTCACAGAGACCGCTGCACCAAGGCTGCTGGGGTGAGCCTCAGACATAGCCCTACACACACAGACTCATGCTGACCCTCCAGCCCACCCTCACAGAGACACTGAGCCACTCACAGAACTGTCACGGGGACACGAATATGTCTGTCAGACCCTAATTCCACCCCTACATAAAACCCTCACACAGGCACTTATACGTAACATGATGTATCAGCAGATTTTGTGTATTAGGACGTGGACGTGTTTGGGGACATTATCCTGTCTGCCACATGGAATTAGGAAGTAGACATCTTTGGGGACATTATTCTGTCTTTGATATGGGATTAGCACATGGACATCTCTGGGGACATTATTCTGTCCACCACATGGGATTAGGACATGGACATCTCTGGAGACATTATTCTGTCCACCACATGGGATTAGGATGTGGACATCTTTGGGGACATTATTCTGTCCACCACATGGGATTACAACATGGATATCTTTGGGGACATTATTCTGTCCACCACATGGGATTAGGACGTGGACATCTTTGGGGACATTATTCTATCTTCAATATGGTATTAGGATGTGGACATCTTTGGGGACATTATTCTATCTTCGATACGGGATTAGGATGTGGACATCTTTGAGGACATTTTTCTGTCCACCACATGGGATTAGGACATGGACATCTCTGGGGACATTATTCTATCTACCACGTGGGATTAGGGTGTTGAGATTTTGGGGACATTATTCAGCCAAGCACAGGTTCCCACTCTGAGTTCCACATTGTGAAGATGTCCTGGAAACAAGCTGGTTGGGATACTGCAAAAATCCACAGCGGTGAGAAAAATGAGGCCAGTCACATTTTGTATTTCCATCTGTCTTAGGAGGGGGAATGGCCAGATGCAGCCATGAAGTGGCTCGTTTTGGGGAACCTTCAACCATAGGACCCCAAAGGAAAAGGCAGGGATGGGTTGTGCTTCCACTCTGTCCAGAACAAGCAGAGACCCCACGGTGACCAGGAAAACAGTTTCTGGAAGTGTCCTGTATACCAGATCCTATGGAGAGACAGAAGGACACCTTCTTCAGGACGATGGTCGCAAGACTGTCATATATGGACACAAGGTTAGAGGACAGCTGGAGAGGAGTGTCTCCTCTCTCTATGGAAATAGCAATTGTTAAGAAGCTTTCTGGCAACACATAATGAAAATAATTTCTTCAAATGGGACCACACCTACGGTGCATCTTACAAGGGTACAGGTGAAATTTAGTAGGTGTAGAATATAAATGTCTTAACATAACAACCAAGAAAATGCCGTGAAGACTATGTTAACCAGTTTGATGAAAATATTTCAAATTGTACATAAACCCAGCACATTGTACCCCATGGTTGCATTAACGGACACGCTATGATTTAATAAATAAATAAATAAACCACCCAAGATTGTCCTTGTATATATATTTTTAACTTATTATCTGTAGGGATGAGCCCCTTAGAGTGGGATTAGCAGATAGATCCCTGTGGTCATCAAGACACCCCTCTCATCTTGTCCTTCCTAAACGGTCTCCTTTATATCTTAGGAGCCTCAGCGTCATAGCCTCGTGGCCCAAAGTGGCTGCCAAGGCGCCAGGCATCACATCTGCATCTAGAAAAGGATCTATACTCACCTGCTCTCCTTGGTGTCTCTCCTCTTAAGGAGGAAGCCAGCATCTTCTCAGCATCACTTGGGCAAATTTCTTAGACTCTATCAGTCAGAACTGGCTTCTGTTAGTGCTCTGGGGCCATGACCAGGATCTTTTGGAGTCTTCCAGGGACCAGAGAGTACCACCCCTCTAGAATGCAGTCAGCTTCCTCTGCACATCTGATTCCCCTGTCTAAAGTGCCTGAACTGGGCTGCTTTTCCTCACATCACGGCAAGGCTGCACCTGTAGAGTTAACTTTCTGAGGGAGAGTTGTGGGGTGGTACAGGAAAACCCCACAAAAGCAGAAATTGCTCTCACCCTGGCTGTAGACACACTTCCTGTGGATTTATGTAGCTGCCAACTACTCCCGCAGGTGTTAACCACAGCCTTCCTGGTCACCTTGCTTATCTGAGGCGAGAGACCTGAGTCATCTGTGCAGATCACACCCTCCTGCCTGCCATGTCAGGCCACCTGCAGGGAGACCCGAGGGTCCCCAAGTGTGGCTCTGTGGTCCGGCCACCAGAGCAGGAGAGACCTTTGGGGGGCAGGGGAGGTTCAGGTCCCTTGTATCTTATCCCCCCTCCTCTCCTCGGGGGCCTGGTTGTAAGGGATGGAGCTGGAGAAGGGGCCGACATTCCCCAGCAGGGGTGGGACTGCCCAGTTCCTCCAGCCAGCGGTCAGCCTTGGGTTTTGTGGGAATTGGGCTGCAGGATGAGGAAGGTAGGAATTGAGTTGCTCAAAGTCCTGGGAGCTGAGAGCTGAGGATGGGCGCTGGGTGCACTGTGTGTGCACAGGTGCATGTGTGCGTAACTGATCGGAGGTCCCATAACCTAATATAACATGGAGCCATTGTTAGCAACTCACCAGCAACTCGTGCAGACCCCATGCTGTGGTATCTAGTTCTGGAACATTTTTCTCCCACCTCCTCACGAAAACACGGCAAGAAGCAGTCACTCTGTTCCCCTGGCCACCATCAGCCTCCATTCTGTGTCTATGGAGAGGCCCGTCCTGGACGCTTCACTGGAGTGGAGCCCGGTCACATTTGTGCCTTTGCATCCAGCAAAAGACGCCCAGTCTTGCAGGACATCCCATCTGCAAGACTCACCCTCATCCTAGCAAGCGTCAGAGCCGGGTCCTAGTTATATCTGTTTGTGAGTCATGGTGTGGCCAGCCCATGTTCTGTTCATCCCTTCATCATCTGCCAATGGACATGTGGGTTGTTCCTAGGTTTTGAGAATCAAACCGTATGGACATGGCCATAGAGTCCTGACTCTCAATTCTCCTGGGCACTCACTCAGAACCCAGTGAAATTGCTGGCTGACACAGCCACACCAGGTCTGACTTTTAAGGAATCACCACATCGTTTTTCAGGGTGGTTGTAGCTGTTCTTGCTCTCACCAGCTAAGCACGAGGGGTCTGGTCTCTCTGGTCTTTGCCAGCACCTCCCAGGGTGGGCTGGACTTGGGCTTAGCACAATTGCAGTGTTTTGTTGTTGTTGTTTGTTTTTGAGGCAGCCTCAAGCTGTCACCCTGAATAGAGTGCTGTGGCATCACAGCTCACAGCAACCTCCAACTCTTGGGCTTAAGTGATTCTCTTGCCTCAGCCTCCCAAGTAACTGAACTACAGGTGCCCGTGACAATGTCCAGCTCTTTTTCTGTTGCAGTTGTCATTGTTGCTTTAGCTGGCCCAGGCTGCATTCGAACCTGCCAGCCTTGGTGTATGCGGCTGGCACCCTACCCACTGACGTACGGGCACCACCACACCACTGCAGTTTGGACCAGCTTTGTCTTTGGGGCAGCATAAAAAGGAAAGTCTGCACCACTGGCTGCCCCTGCAGCACCTTGATTTTCAAAGGATGGAAGGAAGGTGAGCCAGTGGCACCAGCACTGGTAAGATGACCTGCACGACCCTGGCAGAATCAGCCCTGTGGACCTTGCTCTTTGAGGGACTTCCGTCTGATGGGCACCCTGACTCCTGCCTGTGGCATGCAGAGGTCACGTTCCCTGGAGTCAGGGCACTGCTGGGCTGCCCTGGGGTCCAGGCTCACAGCAGCCCTTGGGCAGGAAAGTGTTGTCACTTTCCCAGCAAGAGAGTGACCCTCAAACTTGACATCTGCAGTTCCCCTCTCAGGGCATCCGGTCTAGCGCTGGCCACAGAGGCCACACAGCCGCCTCCTGAGGCCTCTCTCACAGTCTCGGGGCAGGCTGACCCCTTGGTCCTATATCTGACGATTTGCCAACTTGCTCAGATTTTTTCGTAACCCTAAAATCAGTACTCAAGAGACTTTGTGGTCATTTTTGGATGTGTGTAGGGACTGTGGAAGATGCCTTCATCCTGCGTTTGGGAGCTTGGGGCACATGTGTGATCCCTGTGAAACTGGACAACATGGCCCTCCTCCTGCCCGTGTCAGCTCATGTTGAAAAGAAGGCCGTGTTTTCCAGGTATAACGACTGCCATGTCAGGTGTGTCTCTGTGCTTTTTCTTGGTGACTTTGCTGCTTACATTTCCCCCTAGTGCAATGTCGGAGGGAGGTCCAGCGTCTCCAAATAAAAAAAAGGCTGTGGGGTGTGTCACAGAGTTTTGTCTAGTCATGAATGAGGCCTGGGGTGTCAGCTGTGAGTTTAACGAGAATAAGTTGGCAATATCTGGTCCATAAAATGACATTAGGCAGAAACATACACAGAATGACATTACACGTGGTTGAAAAGGTAACAGGGGTCTGAGGGAGGCTAGCCTGCATTTGTCCTGGAGATGCCACTTTAGCATTTGACTTTGCAGAGAAAAGGGACATGTCAGCTCTGCTCAGAACCGGGCCAGCTTGGCTGAGCCCTGGAGAACCCACAGGTGCCACCCCGGGGACTGTCCCTGGAGGTGGAGCCTTCATTCAACACAACCGGATGCATTTTGGAAACACCGGGCTTGTGTCCATTCCCTTCCCAGCGGGATCCCCTCCGTGAGGCGAAGGCAGAAAGGAGAAGATGCTTGGTTTGTGCAAAATGTGGGGTGTGGGAAACCATTTATTTTGAGGGCACCTTCCTAGAGTTTGTGGGAGAAAAAAGGACAGGGGTGAGAAGTGATTGGGAACGGGTCCCCAGAGAGCTCCCTTGCTCTCTCCACTGTGTGAGGACCCAGGGAGAAGGCGCCATCTATCAACCAGGAGGTGAGTCCCCACCACTCACGCCATCGGCCATGCCGGGATCTTCAGCCTCCGGAACTGTGAGCAAATGATGTCTGGTGTTTATAAGCCTCACTGTCCTTATAAAAGGGACCCCAGAGAGCTCCCTCCCCCCTTTCACCACACAAGGGTACAAGGGCCAGGCACCATCTATGAAGAGGGTGAGTCCCCCACTCAGAGCATCCGCCATGCCAGGATCTTGATGTTCAGTTTTCAGAACTGACAGCAAGAAATGCCTGGTGTTTGTTAAGTCATTTATCTGTGGCTCCTTGGTATAGCAGCCCAGAGTGACTAAGCCTGTCCTCGTCAAATGAGAGAAAGTCATCCTTCCCCAGCAAGGGTGAGGGTCCCCATCAGGGTAGACGCGGATGCCTCTGGGGGTCCTAAGAGTCACCTTTGGGGGCAGCTGCATGCCCAGAGTGTGTGGGTTGTGAGGATGGGTGTGTGTACACTTTCTAAGACCCCAACACTAAGATACCACGCTCAACAAACTTACTTCCCCATCACCCTTCAGGGAAACCCAGAGCCCAGCTCGTAGCACCACATTCAGCTCCTTATGAAGGTTTCCTGGTGACCCGGTTCCCTCCTGGCCTCTCTGCAGCGCTGGGCAGACCTGTTATTGTCTGCAAAACCGGCGTGCCCACGGGAAAAGGAAACACCACACCCTGAACCGCCTGCACCCCGTGCCTGATCTGCTCACTTCATCTCGGGGTGCCACTTTCCTGCAGAGATTGGCACTGACAAAAACCTCAAAAAAAAAAAAAAAAAAGAAAAAAGAAAAAGAAAATCAAGAGGCCCAGGCAAGCAATTCCACTTCCCTGTAGACCTGGCGGTGGGGATTCAAGGTGCGTGCGGTTCTCCAAGACATCAGGAGAAGGGGACCCAGAAAGGCAGGTGCCCCATTACCTCAAACTCAGGAGATGAAGGCTTAGAGGTTGTTTTCCCCTTATTAAATCAGGCAGGAAGGGGCCCACATGGAATGCCCGTAGTGGCCCCCAGCTGCCAAAAGGTGGAAACCACTCCCGTCTCCATCAGCAGGTGGATTGGAGAACAGACAGTGGTCCATCCATCCTGTGGAATATCACTCAGCCGGAAGAGGAGGGAGCTTCTCACACTTGCTGCCACGTGGATGACCCTTGGAGATGGGATACTCAGTGACAAGCTGAACACAGAAGGCCACACATTACACAGTTCCATTTATTTACAATGTCAAGAACAGGGACAGGAGATTAGTGGTCATCAGGGGCTGGGTGGGCTGGGGAGGGGCGTGACTGTGTAATAGGTAGGGGGGGTCTCCTTTGGGGGCAATGAAAAATTCCGGAACTAAATGGAAGTGAAAGTTACGCAACATGGCAAATGTATTGAATACCCTTCGGTGGGCCCTCTGAAAAGACGAATTGCATAATACATGAATTTCACCACCATTAAAAAGAGAAAAAAGAGTCAGACAGGCTTGCCCCCATGCCTGGGAATGTCATCACCCCAGCAGGCCTGGCGGTTTTTGTTTGTTTATTTTTCCCACTCTGCCTGGTCCCCACGATGTTGCCTGGTGGCTCAGGATGTATTTGATGGGGGGTTACACCTGCTCTGTCCTGATCCTTCCCCTACAGAGAAGATCAGAACAGCAAATGAAGGAAATTAGACTCTAGAGATAAAGTTGTAAAAACACAAGGCATGAAAGAACAGGGACAGCAAGACTTTATAATAAACACATCTGCTTTTTCTCAGGCAGCATGAATAACTTATTTTATCCATTTATCACTCCAGGGTTGGGTTTGGTGGTGTCTGGAGTGGGTGTCTGAAAGGACAAACAGATTTTTTTTTTTTAGTCTCAAGCCGTCGCCCACGGTAGAGTGCTGTGGCATCACAGCCCACACGAACCTCAAACTCTTGGACTCAAGTGATCCTCTTGCCTCAATTTTTCTATTTTTTAGCAGAGATTAGGGGCAGGGGGTGTCTTGCTTTTGCTCAGGCTGGTCTGGAACTCAGGAGCTCAAGCAATCCACCCGCCTCGGCCTCCCAGAGTGCTGTGATTACAGGTGTAACAAATAGATCTTTAAACTTAAATGAAACCTGAGGTCCGGAGGTGACTGAGCCAGCGGGGCCTCTCCTGGCTTCAGCCCCTGCCCAGCATGAGATCAAACCCACATAGGTCCTGGGTTTCCTTTCCTTCTTTGTCTTTAGGCCCCGGGCCTTGGGAGCCCAAATTCTCCCCACTCACAAGGAACTAGTAGTGAGTTTCAGCCTTTTTTCACACCCAGGAGCACTGGTTTCCTGTGGCTGTTGTAATAAACTACCACCAACTGGGTGGCTTAAAATGAAGGAGGTTTATTCTCTCACATTTCTGGAGCCCACAAGTTCAAAATCAAAGTGTTGGCAGACTGATGCTCATCCCAAGGGCGCTGGAGGAGGGTCCTTCAGTCAGGGACTGAGTATCTGTGCCCACGCCCCAACTCTTATGTGGAAACTCCAAAACTCCTGAAGGGACGGGGGTAGCAGGTGGGGCCAGCAGGTGGGGCCTTTAGGAGGTGAATAGGTTTAGATAAGGTCAGAATGGTGATGTCCCCAGGATGGAATTAGGTCTTTATTATTATTATTAGACAGAGTCTCACTTTGTTGCCCTCAGTAGAGTGCTGTGTCATCACAGCTCACAGCATCCTCCAGCTCTTGGGCTTAGGAGATTCTCATGCCTCAGCCTCCTGAGTAGCTGGTACTATAGGCACCTACCACAACACCCAGCTATTTTTTTTGTTGTTGCAGTTCGGCCAGGATCGGGTTCGTACCGGCCCCCTTGGTATATGGGGCTAGCGCCCTATTCACTGAGCCACAGCAGGAATTAGTGTCTTTATAAGATCTCTCTCTTTCTCTGTCTTTCTCTCTTCCCTGTGAGGACACAGTGAGAAGGCTGGATCTGCCCACTGGAAAGAGAGTCCTCCCCAGGAATCTAACCCACCAACATCTTAATCTGGAACTTCCAGCCTCTAGAACTGTGTCTCAGGGCCGCTCCCTCCACAGGCTCCAGGGGAGGCTCCTTCCTGCCTCTCCCAGCTCCTGGGGGCTCCACGCGTCCCTCGGCTTGTGGCCACATCACTCCAGTCTCTGCCTCTGTCTCCCTGTGGCTTCTCCTCTGTGTCTGTGTCTCCTCTGCTGTCTCTCAGGACACCTGTCACTGGGTTTAGGGCCCTCCTAATCCAGGATGGTCTCATCTCGAGATCACTCAGTAATCACATCTGCAGAGACCCTATTTCAAAATTATGTTCTGTTCATATGTTGTCGGTGATAGGAGATGGACATATATTTGGGGGTCACCATTCAACCCATTATGATGTATCCAGTTCTTCTTGGAGGCCCCAGGGGAGGCTCCTTTCTGCCTCTCCCAGCTCCTGGGGGCTCCAGGTGCCCCTGGGCTTGTGGCCGCATCACTCCAGCCTCTGCCTCTGTCTCCACATGAGTTCTGCTCTGTGGCTGTTTCTTTCTGTCACCTGTCGTTGGGTTTAGGGCCCTCCCTGATCCAGGACGAGATCATCTAAAGGTCTGTCACTTAATCACATATGCACAGACGCTGTTTCTCAGTGTGGGTCCCTTCAAAGCTACCTTTACTGGAGCATTTCAATCCCCAAGACAGGAGTTGTGGTTACCCTAAACTCAGCCGTGTGGATCACAGCCCGGGTCAGCCAGTCTTAGCCTCTGACCCCTCACCTTACACAAGCACTGTGAGGGCCGGGCCTGCCTGAATGACATTGTGCACGGTTCACGGGTCCTGGACACACTGACCACAGGACCTCATTGCTCTGATCGGGAATGGCAGCCTGATGTTTTTCCAAAATGATGTGGGCAAACAGGCTCATGACGGGTATGGCACCAAGGCCAAGTTCCCCATCTCACAGGCAGTTCCCTCTCCCCTGCAAAGTGGTCACCCCTTCCCCCGGCTTTTTATCCTGAGTATTGGCCAGTGAGGCCTTCACCAGAGGAAACTGTTATCACCTCAGTTTCCTCATCTCCAAAATTAAAATAATAATAATAATAATAATTGGCTCGGCGCCTGTGGCTCAATCGGCTAAGGCGTCAGCCACATACACCTAGGATGGCGGGTTCGAATCCAGCCCGGACCCGCCAAACAACAATGATGGCTGCAACCAAAAAATGGCCGGGCGTTGTGGCAGGTGCCTGTGGTCCCAGCTACTTGGGAGGCTGAGGCAGGAGACTCGCTTGAGCCCAGGAGTTGAAGGTTGCTGTGAGCAGTGAAGCCATAGCACTCTACCCAGGGGACAGCTTGAGGCTCCGTCTCAAAAAAAAAAATAATAATAATAATAATAAAGCATTTCACAGTGTCATGAGCAGTAAATGTTGTCCAAATTATCAAGCAAATAAAAATTCTTTATGGAGATGGAGGCTGAGGAGGAGTTGGAGACCAGATCAAGCAAAAGCAAGGCCCCATCTCTACTAAAAATAGAAAACCTAACCCGTGGTTATGGTGGGCACCTGTAGTCCCAGCTACTCGGGAGGCTGAGGCAGGAGGATCGCTTGAGACCAAGAGGCTGAGGTTGCTGTGAGCTGTAACCCTACAGCGTTCTACCTGGGTGACAGAGTGAGACTCTATCTTGGAAAATATATATCCCTTCGGGAGTCACATGTATTTGGATTTTACAGTTTAGGTGACAGGGGTATCCAAAATGCAGGCCACATGCAGATTTCATAAGGACTGTCTGGCTTATCGGTGATACCAGATATCACTAAAATGGTGCAAAGACTTTCTTGAGTTGTTTTTTTCTTATCAATTCCTTAATGTTTTTGTGTCTTGAATGTGTGGTCCAAGACAATCTCCTTCTAAGACACAGCAGAAGAGAAAAAATGTAGCACACCCACCCCTGTGCCCTTGAATTTACAAAGCTTCCGCCAAGTGCTGTGATCCAGGGCTGAACAGATTGTTCTGAGTTTTGGGAGTTGTTTTTTTTCTTGCTGTGGGAATGATCAGTGTTTATTGAGAGTTCAATGCATTTATGTCTCATCAAATGCCAATAAAGCCCTGACTAGGCATGATACTGCATTTAACAGAAAAGGGAACAAAAACCCAGAGAGGTCAGTATCTCCCTCAGGCGGGAAGGTCAGCTGGGCCCTGGACTGACCGGGTGCAGTGTACTCTGAAGACAAGCAGGTGTAATGGCCACGTTTCTGTTCTACTGTGTGCCTTACACACAGCCTGTATAGCACGTACAAATCCCCTGATCTCTGTAAGCTTTAGAAAAGATTTTCTGGGCTCAGCGCCTATGGCTCAAGCAGCTAAGGTGCCAGCCACTTACACCTGAGATGGCAGGTTCAAATCTAGCCCGGGCCCAGCAAACAATAATGATGGCTGCAACCAAAAAATAGCCAGGTGTTGTGGCGGGCACCTGTAGTCCCAGCTACAAGAGAATGGCTTGAGTCCAGGAGTTGGTGGTTGCTGTGAGCTGTGATGCCATGGCATTGTACCCAGGGTGACAGCTTGAGGCTCTGTCTCAAAAAAAAAAAAAAAAAAAAAAGATTTTCTGCAGGCCAGTTACTACAGAAGAACCGTTTCTTCCAGCTAGGTACATTTCCTTCTTTAGACTGAGGTGTGTGGAGTATGGGACCCAAGTCAGCAAATGTTCCGGCCCTCCCAAGACCTGAGACCAATGTCACCTTCTGTGTTTAAACCCAGTGAATCCAGCAGCTCACGCTTCTCTGAAAGCCAGTGTATGGCTTGGATTTTGTAGGAAAATACCTAATTTCAAATATTTTGACCGCATGTTGCCATACATGTAAGGTATTATGATATGTAGTTCACCCAATAAAATCTGTTTAGCCTGTGCTATTCATAAAGTTTCACCAGCCTCACATCTGAAAAAGGTCAGAGAGGATTTTCTTCTTCAAGTTACTCAAATCGTTACCCTCAACAGTCTGTACCAGAATTTGGCTATGTTGCTTGTTAAAAATCAATTTCTGGGCCCCTCCTTCCTAAAAGACAAACTTAGAATCACCAGGAGGTGGAGGAAATTTAAAAGTACTCCTTTAATTCTTTGCTATCAAAAACATGAATCCTCTGTTTATCCCTGGGGAAGAGAAACAAACAGAAGCTTCTCACAAGAAGACACATGAGTGGCCAACGAACACATGAAGTAATTCTCAGTGACCCTGATCATCAGAGAAATGCAAATGAAAACCACCCTGAGATGCCACCTAACCCCAGTGAGAGCAACCCACATCACAGAGTCTCAAAGCTGCAGATGCTGGTGTGGAGGTGGAGAGAAGGGAACACGTCTACACTGCTGGTGGGACTGCAAACTAACACAGCCTCTTTGGAAAGAAGCACAGAGAATCCTCAAGGAGCTGAAAGTCGACCTTCCATTTGATCCCACAATCCCATTACTAGGCAGCTACCCAGAAGAAAAATATATATATATATTGTTTTCCCACGAGGACGTTTGCACTAGAATGTTTATTGTAGCGCAATTCATAATCGCCAAGGTGTGGAATCAACCCAAGTGCCCATCAGCTCAGAAATGGATTAACAAACTGTGGTCTGTGCACACCATGGAGCACTACTCAGCCATAAAAACATGCAAAAAATACATCTTGTGTATTTACCTGGATGGATTTGGAGAACATCCTTGTGGATTTGGAGAACATCCTTGTAGGTAAAGGATCGCAAGAACGTAAAAACAAGTATTCAACGTACTCAGTACTAATGTGAAACCAGTAGATGATCTCATACACAGGAGAGAAAAACGTAATTAAACTTAAGTCAGGGAGACGAGAGAGGAGGAATCTGTGAGCTCTCACCTAGTGGACATAGTGTAGGACACCCCCTGGGTGAAGGGCTCAGCTACAACTTGAACTTTACCTAACAAATGCAAACGATGTAACCTGATCATTTCTACCATTGTATGCATCTGAAACTTAAAAAATACTGTGGAATGCTATTCAGCCATTAAAAACATGGAGATTTTACATCCTCTGTATTATCTGGATGGAAGTTGAAGACATTATTCTTAGTAAAGCATCACAAGAATGGAGAAGCAGGAATCCTATGTATTCAGTTTTGATATGAGGACAATTAATGACCTAGTACATGGTGGGGAGTGGGAGAAGGGAAGAGTAGAGAGAGGGAAGGAGGGAGGGGG
>CAUYQV010095507.1:0-14273 GCA_963574575.1 Galagoides demidoff
CGGGCGCCTGTGGTCCCAGCTACTTGGGAGGCGGAGGCAGGAGACTGGCTTGAGCCCAGGAGTTGGAGGTTGCTATGAGCTGTGATGCCATGGCACTCTGCCTAGGGGGATAGCTTGAGGCTCCGTCTCAAAAAAAAAAAAAAAAAAAAAAGTAAGAAATAAGACATATAGTTAAAAATCAAAGAATGTATATGTTACATCCTTTCTTATTTTTTTAACTCACAAATAGAACACCAAAATCTTGCTATATTGTGAAGATTCAATGAAATAATGCATGTGAAAATTCTCTAATTACTTTTTATTACTTAGCTCACTATAATTAATCTACAAAACTACTTAGTTCTAAAATTATGCCAACCTACAACCACAAAGATTTAGTTATTGTTCCCATTACCTGCCACAAACTGAGAAAATTCTCTTCTTCCTTCTGCAAAACTCCCAGCTGAATGCGCATCCACCAGCCTAAATATTGTCATTCTTTCTGGCAAAGAAAGACAATCTCAGGGTTGTCTTATATCCACAATATAATACACCAATTTGGAAGAAGCACTTGTTACTCATCTCACTAAAAAGAGAGCCAAAAAGTGCTGCCAGCTTTTGAAAAAGAGAAGTAAAACTATATACATAATATGCTAAGGATAATAAGTACTCTAATGTAAACTCTGGCTACAAAATATTTCTCTCAGCTTTGAATTCAAAAGAAAACGCATGTTTTTGCATCAAGATGCTCCACATAGATTAGAAGCTCTACGTGAGGTGTAGGCGACTTTCTATCAGGTAGACCTGATTCAGAAATCTATAAAGAAAAAAACAAGTATCTGTCCCTTAAGCACCCCATATACCACATTAAACATTCCAATTTGAAAATAAAGAGGAATAGTGGAATATAAGTAGAAGTTGCTGGTTCATAAAAATCCTCAAATCTTGCTGATCTGTACCTAGGATGGCCTTTCATTGCATATAGGGAATATTCCTGGGTTAGGTCAAGTTCTCCTTGCAAGTTGTGGGGAATCCCCACATGATATTTCTCCATAATTTTGTATCTACCTTCTAAGTTTTTTTTTTTCCATTCTTCATTCTTCCTTGGCTAAATATGAAGTAACAATTAAAGCTCACTTCAGGGGTTTTATATTCTGTTCACTGGTTACATACACACTTTTAGAGAATATTTTTTTTTTGCCAGGGCTGGGTTTGAACCTACCACCTTTGGCATATGGGGCTGGCACCATACTCCTTTGAGCCACAGGTGCCGCCCTACTTTTAGAGAATTTTTTAAAAATTCTATATTTCTCTGCTTTTTTGCTCACATGAATTTCTCTTTTGAATTAATTTATGATAATATGAGCATATCAACATTTTTGGAGAAAAACACACTAATTTTTGCTTTGAGACAGTTTATCCAAAGGTTGTGGTGTTTTCTATTAGCGCCACAACCTTTAAATCTGTAGGTAGTTTGCCCTCTATAAAATACATATATATTTTGACCTGCATATAAGATAATATAGTGTGGTGATTGCCAAGAAGTTTCTTCAAGGAGAATAAATTATGTTCTTAACTTTGTGGTCATCTCATCAACAGTTTATTGAATAGCTTGAGGAAAGATTTTGAGCAGTACCAACTATGAGATATTTTGTTTTTATTCTTCTCAATATTTTATTTTTTTCTAACTATAATCTAAATAAACTATAGTCACCAGAAAATTACTTCTGATATTTTATTGAATATTTTACAACTGATCAGGTCTGTAATGTAAAAGTTATCAGTCCATTACAAAGTGGCTAAAGACTTAGGACATTTTCATGTATATTATCCTTATTGGTTAATGGTGAGTCATACATTATTTACATAAATAAATATATAATTTTACATGTGAAATTATTGTCATTACTTGAATTCTTTATAAAAAACTTGTAATTTCCTAATTTATATGAACTTAGGTTCTAAGGCTTTACTGAAGTGTTTCATTGAGGAAAATATATACTTGAAGATTATCTGTTTCTGAGAAAAATAAGAAGTTACATGACAGAACTAATATTCCGCCCCCCCAACAGCAAATGCTTATATTACTAAGGCCTTGATACAGTTAAACATAACAGAGGATGAAATTTGACTGAGCTTACTTTCCATTGTTATGGATCTGCAAGGAACAAATGGAATGTTTATGTCCTTCAAAAGTCATTTGTTGAAATCTAACTTCCAAGGTCATAGCATTAGGAAATGACTATTGGCAGGTGGGATCAGTACCCTTAGAAAATAGCTACCACAGAGATCTCCTGCCCCTTCTGCCCAGTGAGTTTACAAGGAAAAGATAGTTATCTAGGAAATGGGCCCTCATCAAACACCAAATCTGCCAGCACCTTGATCATGGACTTCCCACCTTTCAAAACTGTGAGAAATAAAAATCTGTTGTTTACATTCTGATCACCATACACAAATTTTGTTAGACATGTAGTAGCCAAAACAGACTAACCCAGTATCCCAAGGAATAGAAGTATAAATAGATATGTATATCCAAGTATGAAATATATATGTAAGCACACACACATACAAATAGATTTCTGATAAAATCTGCTTCATATTATAATCCCAAATTTCTATTTTCTCATACATGCTAGAAAAATAGAATAGACCGCATGATTTGCTCCATTCATTGCTTATTGACTTTCCAGTTTGCACTCGTGTCTTGTTTTTGCTTTGATATCTACTCTCTCTTTCCAAAACCAAAGAAGTAGAACAAAGGCTTCCACAGAAGTCACATGGGAAAAAATCAATCTAAATAAATTATAGTCAGCCCTCAATATCCATGGTGGGTTTCACATCATAGATTCAATAAACTGAAAATCAAAAATATTTTTTAAAATGGATGGCTGCATCAATATTGAACTTGTATAGACTTTTTCTCTTGACATTATTCTCTAAACAATGAAGTATAGCCACTAGATAGTATTTATATTGTATTAGATGATTTAAAGTGTATGGGAGGATGTATGTAAAGTACATGAAAGTATGATATATTTTGCATAAGGGGATTTGGACAGAAGTGGATTTTGGTAACTACAGAGGGAAAGAAGAGGGTCCTGGAACCAATCCCCCATAAATACCAAGATGTGACTATACTTCACAAACAAAAAATAATAATTATTCAAAGAAACTACTTCATTGTTGAAAAATTTTAATTGTTCTGTCCAAGAAAATGTTCCAAGACAAATTTTATGTTAATTATTGTCATTTCTTGCTGGGGTCCCACCCTGGGGACAGGGTCTGTTAAGACCTGTGGGTCTGGCAGTGACCCTTGCCAAGAATCGGGCCTTCGGTCTCCGTTCTGCAAGGAATTTCTAGTCCTCATGATGGTGGAGTGACATGGGAAAAATATTGATTTTACCTAGATCAATAGACTTCTCTTGGGGTATATGCAACAAAGGATGGTTGAGCAAAAAATAAAACAATTAAAGTAATCTGAAAGCATAGAAAAATAATTTGAATGCTCAATTACAGAATACATTAAAAGTGTTCTTGACTCAAGCACTACAAAAGCAAATCCATGTAACAAAAAACATTCATACCCCATAGTATTTTGATATTAAAAAGTGTTGTTTGTGAAGAACATATTTTATATTTAATTATAATATTACTGCACTGATGAACTCAAAAATATAATGTTCTTTGTAAGCTCCTATTTAGTTATAATCAGAGCATTTAAGTATACACCTGTCTACCTATCATTTTCATTCAAATGTTTTATAGGAAATAAAACCATGGTATGTTGCAACAAAAAACTCTTTATACTATTCTCCAAGTAAAATAAATAACCAAGTGTCCCATACTATGAATACTCATATGGCCAATGTTCACCCTATTGCTGGAGGCCCAAAACTCGCCAATCCCAAACTCTTACTCTTGTGAACACTGACTTCCATTCTTTGGAATCTGAGTTTCTAGGTGTGGCTGTTCTCAAATTTTTCACTTGAATAAGTTCTCTGTAAACTTGATTCTGAGCCTTTTGACTATTTGAGGTTGGCATACACACACACACACACACACACACAGACAAACCCGTAGTGTACTTACACACATGCACATATATAACGCAAGAAATGAGGTTAATTTTCCTTTAAATTGGAAGATTCATTCTGTGTGTGTGAGAGAAAGAAAGAGAAAGAATGTGTGCATATCTATTAGTGAGTGACTTTTCCTTATGACTTAATCATTTTTGTTGTTATTTTATCTTTTAAAAATTATATTCAGATTTTATATTTTATAGCAGGTTTGAGCTCAGTACAAAATAGGGCAGAAAATAGAGTTTTCACATATTCTTTACTCCCACACATGCACCACCTCATCCACTACTAATATCCCCAACCAGACTGGTACATTTGCTAAAATTAGTGAATGCCATCGTTGACAGGGCATTTGCACCCAAAGTCTATAAATTTATGTTAATTCTTGGTGTGCAGTCTATGGGCTTTAACAAATGTATAATGGTATGTGTGTATCATTATAGCATCACACAGAATAGCATCACTGCCTTAAAATTCTTCTTTGATCCTTCTGTTCATCTCCTTTCCCTCTAATCCCTCGTAACAATTGATCTTTTTACCGTCTTCACAGATTTTTTTTTCTTTTCTAGCGTGCCCTATACTTAGTTGAAATCTTAACAGTATGGAGCCTTTTTAGATTGGATTTTTTCCCTTAGCAATATGCTCTTGTAGTTCCTTCATGTCTTTTCACTGTTTGGTATTTATTTTTTAGCAATAAGTAATATTGCATTGTCTAAATATACAAGTTTATTTTATCCGTTCACCTGCTAATCAATATCTTGGATGCTGCCACATGTTGGCAGTTATTAATAGGCTACTATAAGCATCTGTGTGCAACTTTTTGCATGGATATCTGTTTTAAACTTACTCTGGCAGATAGCAAAGAATATGATTGCTAGATTATATGGTAAAAAGTATACTTAGTTTTGTTAGAAATATCCAAAATGCCTTCCCAAGTGGCTACATCATTCTGGCTCCCAGAACAGTAAGAGTCATCATAATATTTTCCCTCTTCAGGTAGAGCTGAAGTTGCTAGGAACCTCCCTGACAATATCACCCTGATCAATATATTTATATCGATCTGGAAATAATTTCTCTTATTTTCCTTTTTTTTGTGTTTTTGCAGATATAAATAAAAGAAAATGAAGGCTACAATTTTAGGGTATATTAAAAATCATAAAGTATGTAATTACAAGTGTAGAAAGGAGGACACTATCTCTTAATCTCCTACTAGATCATGGAGAAGAGGGTGTTCTGAACTACATGAGTAATTTTCTTCTTGAATTACAGAGAAAATAGTATCTTAAATCCGTTTCATGAGATTCATATTCTCCATTAAAACAGCTTTTAAGAGAGAGCTAATGTGGGCGAAATTCCTAGAGAAATGACTAATAAGAGAGCTCTTGAGCAGCCAATTTTTTGCTGGGTTTATGATGCATTACACAGTCTGGACAGAGACAAATCGCCAAGTCATAGTATTTCTCTTTAGAAAACCCATTTCCCAAATCTATAAAAATCCTAGTATTGGTTAATATAATTTAAAAGGAGATGGATTCAATAGCAGAAAGAGTTAAATTCTAAGAATCCACTATAGGCAGGTCAAAAGCTTTGACAGACTATCAATTTGGACAGTAAAAAATTCTGGGAAAGACGCCAAGAGAGATAGCATCAAGACAAAGAGCTATAAACCTTAAGAATTAAGTACTCTCTGCTTCAGAAGGACCACCGTACCTATCCTGCCCTTTTAAATTTAAGGATATTTGCCTTATAAACTCTGAGGCAGATGGTGGGTATCTATCAAGGATGAAGGGCAATGAGTCTTAATCTTTTCCTCAGGATTCATTAAAAGATCAGAAATGTCTAGGGGGATCCTAATCTGTATGCCAGACTTAAGGCATTCTGGATGAGATAAAGTTTTTTTTGTTTTTTTTTTTTAATTCTGAGATTGCCATAAAAAAGAAAAACTGCTGAAATTATTGGAGGAAATAAAGAGACATAAATCTGGGCTTGCTAAGTTGAGGAAATTGGGAAATGTTTTCATGTTTCCCTGAGTGTGTTTTTGGAATTAACTTATGCAGCTATTGCAAAAATACCATTCTTGACTAAATAGAACACATAGAGTACAAGCCACTAATAACTGGGCTTTCTAAATGGGACATCTCACAAATCCTACCCATTCAAAATTCTAACATTCAAGAAAACAATATTGAATATCAAGGTTAGTGGGTAAAGTTAGCATGATACAGAGGAAGTAGTGATCTAATCCCTTATTCGTGATTTAATTGTCCACATGGTGCCTGAATTACCTCTGGGTATCAAAAACTACATGGAAATGTGTTGTATATGGATATAAGTACCCACGCTGTAACATTTATTTTAAAATATACGGATATAAATATACCTGCTATAACATTTATTTTGAAATATCTCTGCATTCCAATTTCTTTGGGATGAAGTCAAGGATCTGGAAGAGGCTTTGCTTCTAAATAAGTTCATGCTGGCAGATAAAAACTGTGTCATGTTATTTTGGCAAAACAACAAATTCATATTTCCTTTTTGGTTTCTAGGCTGTACATGTATAAATATATCAACAGTTTCACAATCTGAAAATATTAGACTTTAAACAGGTGGACTTTGAAGTTGTGTTTTTTGAGAAATGTAATACAACACAAAGGTGTCAGGGAGATTAATGGGAATTGCCCTTTTGATGAACATTGTGGAGAAGTGAAGGAAGCAGAAACTAAACAAGAATTTGAAGTTAGATTTTATTGCAACATAATCTCAACTAATCAGACCCAGAGCTCTGGGATGGGAATGACTCATGTGTTTGTCCTTCATTAAAGGAAGGTAATTTACCTTTGTCAGATGCATTGCATTAATCACTCATTGAAAGCTGAATTCTTGGGTAAAAACCTATAACTTTGGCCCAAAACTTTCTCCAGATAAGTGTAATTCCTGGCAGGGGGTGGGGGGAGCTCAGTTGTCAATACTCCCATGGCCTTTGGGGGAATGAATGATTTTTTTATAGTAGCAGGGGACCTCTAGGGAGCCCCAAGAGCGTTCAGTATAGACCACCTCTTGTGTGCATGCTTGGAACTACTCATTTCTAACATACGTTAGGAAATATATTTTCAAAAATTTTGCTTTGCAGTTACTTCTGGAGTAATTACAAGCTGATGTTCACTGGGATGATCTAAAGTCCCCACTGCTACATCTGGTTAGTGGTATATGCCTACAGTTACGTACTTGTAACTGCAACTGATATTTATATCAACTTCAGTCTGCTACCAAGTAGATTCCATTTGTGTTTGGTTTGCACTTCCACTAGTCTCAGAGGTTTTTCTACTGTCTTAAATAAGAACTCTATCCCTCAGCTTTTAGTCAACAAGCACTTCTCAGACCGTGGTTTCTGGATTTTCCTATTCACTGTTAAAATTGAGCAAAGGAGACATTCGCAAGTGGGCCACCTGAGAGCCTGAGTGCCTCACATTAGTTCTACTATCTCTTGATGATCAAGGTTAATTATCCCTAAAAGAGAAGTGACTCGTTTCCTTGCCAGTTGTTTTCTTAGAATGGGGAGCCTGACAGAAAGTAGTTACAGCCATGTCTTAAGTTTTAATAGGACTCTTTTAAAATTTTCTTGTTATTATTATTATTATTTATTAAATCATATCTGTGTACAATTATGGGATACAATGTGCTGATTTGATAATGTCCCCAAATATATGCATTTTTCTGTAGTACCTCAGGGTTCTAACCAGAGCCACAGTTGTGTAGATGGGAAGGAGAAAATCCCAGCTGTGTCTGTGGAGAATGCTGATAAGTGAGACCACTCCTGCTTATGTCCCCTTGATTGCAGACTCATATATTCTACTTTTTAAGAGCAAAGGGCTTCACAATCATCAATGGTTTAGAACATATACTTTACCCTGGGATACATATTATTACAGAGCATCACAGCTCAATGACACTTCAGGTGCATCTTGAGCCAGACATTCCTTTGCTTGATTAAGCCAGTCCTTCTGAGTCCTGGGTGGTGTAATATGTAATAGGAATCTTGGATCATAGGTTGTGCATTGCAGCATTTTTGATATAAAATTGGTCCTTTAATCCAGCTTAGTACTGTTCAGGATCACGTGTTGGCAAATGAAATACTCCGGATGAAACACTCTGGACCTTCTGCAGCAGCATTTATTTCTGCAATACTCCAAACTGTGGGCCGTTTACGTCACACAGTATAGGAGTTAAAATAGTAGCACCAATTGTGAAGCATGGTAATTAGAGAACCTTATAGGACTATCAGAATTTTTTTGTTTTCCTTTCTTATTTTGGAGAGTATAAGAAGCAGTACTTTGTCTATTGCTTTGGAAGCATCATTCAGTATGCCCATACATTAAAACACTGGAAGCCTAATATTTTTACTAGTGTAAAATGCCCCTGAGTCTTTGTAAGTTTCACTTCCACCCTCGGTAGTGAATGGTCTTTCCAACCCTTTTAACCTAACGATCACTGCTTGCTGACTGAGAGAATTAATAGTGGAGCAAGACCAGAAATGTATATTGTTTAGTATCCCATCTATGTGCAAACCGTTTCTCTGTTAGTTGATTTTAACTGAGAAGCAGATATGAAGACATAATTAGAAGAAGACAAGATTCACTGGGCATTCTTACAATGACGCAGGTTTTCAAATTATGAAACAAAAATAAGAAGAAACCAGGTTTGGGTTGGAAAAAGACTGGTAAAACTCTTGAGAAATTCTTGACCAAGTAAATGGAAAGCCCCAGAGGAAATGACCCATGCAGTACTATGCTGGGCTAGGACAACCCAACTCTGTTTCCTAGTCATGCTCATTCTTTGTCTCTGTGCAGTCCAGGAAGAAGGCAGCCTGCTCCTGAGCACTGCTGAGCATTCAAATGTGTGGTAGCTGAAGGGTATCCACGGACCATCCTGCTCACAAGAGGTTCTCTCAAAAGTATTTCCAAGAAGCTCAACCCTATGGTTGCCAAATCTACCCCTGAGAAGTTCTTAATATTTGTATTTATTGATTTTCTCCTGAGATAAATAAAGCATGAGGTTTCTGGACCAGAGATCTGAATTTCAGCAATAACAGCACCATTTTCCTTGCTCCCCACCTACCCGAAGCAATGCAATGAGGGACGACATCAGCTGCTCATTCCGAGGTCTGTGCTGCAGATGAAGAAGCCTGAAATGATCAATCCGGGATCTTGTAGGGGAGCTTTTGGGGCCATGACCCAGTGGATAAGTGTCTGATTCTGGAGGAACTGCTTGGCAGTTGCCACCCTCCCTTCCCAAGAAAGAAAGAGAAATTTTATTTCTTTAATGTAAACAAATCTTCTTTGAGAGCAGACCCTGGAGTTTAGTAATCCTTTCAAATGCATACTCAGGGCTTGAAGTTTTATTCTTATTTTAAATATAAACACATAGGTTAGAGGAGATAACCTCACATATCTCTAGGAAGTACTTTATTTTACTTTTGGGGTTGTTATTCAACCATTCATTTACCTGGACTGCCAGATTTTGTTTGTTTGTTTGTTTGATTTTTAATTTTCCACTCGGACAGCCCTGAATATTCAGAAGCATAAAATTATCTTTGCTAGGATTTCACACTCCACTGTGCGCTGCACAGATGCCCCTCTGCACACATAGACACAAGAAGCGGGTCCCTATGACTCCTGTGGGCTTTTCTTCCTCAGTTCGAATTTAGAAGACAGAAATTAGCACCATAGCCTGCTCTGCAGTTGTTTTTACAGCCTGGATTAGTTCCTATCACCTTGATCCTCTATTAGTTAGTCTAAATTTTCACTTTCAGCTTTCATGTTTGTAGGTTTTGGTTTTTTATATGGTGACGGTATTACTGGAATTTCTTCTTCAGTAGGTCCTTGGTCTCAGTGATTCTAAGAATGAATCCACAGACCACAGATCAGTGGTAAGCCAGGGTTTATTTTATAGAAAAGAATACAGAGAGAGCACTATAGCTTCTGGCAGAGGGAAAAACCCAAGTCAGAAAAAATCTCCCCCTGGGTCCTTTGTCTAGGGATATATATATAGCTTAACAAATGAGTGGACCTAGTCCCTTCCATTGAAGGCTCAGAAACCTTACATGAAATTGACCAGGCCTGGGAAATGGGGGGTTCCCTGTTCAGTCGCTATTGCAAAGGGAGGAAACAAAGGCCAGGTGGAGACACCATGGGACTCAGTGACATAGCAACCTGGAGGTGGCCCCCCAGCAGTTGTCTAGCCCCTCCAGCCACTGGAGCCTCCTGCAGTGCCCCTCTGCCTACCTTCCAACCCACTGGTTCCTCCGCAGGTTGCTGCTACACCAACAACCCCAGGGCTGAGAGGGCAAGTCCTGCCCTCAGCTCCTGCTGGGCGCTACTTTCCCTGTATGGGATGGGACTCAAACCCTCATTTCTGAGTAATCTGGGTGCTCGGTAACCATGCTTTTCTAAGGCCAGTAATAGTGCATTTATACATTTAAATTTGCAATTAGCCAAAAAAATATTGAGAGGCTAAAGTGAATCACCTGGGTGGGTGACGCATCTATACCTCCCTGCTCTCATCGTGTACAAGTATCATTACTTTTTCTGCTTATCAGAAGTAATCACCCTTGCCAAGTTAGGTACTCCTTTATTCTTTTGGTCCTTCACCCCCAAAATTGTCTAAAATACT
This sequence comes from Galagoides demidoff, assembly GCA_963574575.1. Classification (NCBI taxonomy): domain Eukaryota; kingdom Metazoa; phylum Chordata; class Mammalia; order Primates; family Galagidae; genus Galagoides; species Galagoides demidoff. Next base: position 10,728 of record CAUYQV010095507.1, read on the forward strand.
CAGGGGACAGTCAAAACTTGTTCAGTGGGATGCTTGTTGTATCCTAGGAACGTGCTCTTATGTAGTAAAAATGTTTTAAATTCAACCTTACATGCCGCCCACCTTGATTCAGCATCTTTAAGATTTAGTCCTACACATCCCATCTATCTGCTTCTAGTGCTCATTGACGAGGATTTGCAACTCATTCTCAGCATACTGTGTTTCTTTTTGACCTCACAGAGCCCCATCCACACCAGGCAGTACTGTGAATTAATGCTTGTAGTAGCATTACAAGAATCTCTGAAAGATACAGAGTCCTAATTCTTGGGGCATAAAAAAATGTTACTTTGTGAGGGTCTACAGAAAAGGTCTTTGCAGATGTGATTGTGTTAGCAATCGTGAGGTGGGGAGATTATCTGGGATTACTAGGATGGGCCCTAAAGACATTCCTATGCATCCTTATATGAGAAAGGCAGAGGAGATGTGACGGGCATAGAAGACAGGAAGGCAAAGTGAAGCTGGAGGTAGAGAGTGGAGTGATGAGATCACAAGCCAACAAATGCCAACGGCAACTAGCAGCTCTGACAACACTCTGATTTGGGCCCAGAGTCAGGATTTCAGACACCTAGTCTCCATAACTGTGAAAGAATAAATTTCTGTTGTTTTAAGACATCAAATTTGTGGTGGTTTGTTCAGGAAGCCACAAGGAACTAACATAACACTAATCATGAAAATTGTGGTCAGAATGAGGGGTAGGTCATTGATGGTGAGGGGAATGGTGTTTTCTGTAAGACAGAGATCTTTGCATTTTTTTTTTTTCAGTGAAGTGCTGGGTTTTATGCTTTAACAACAAAGACTGGGAAATTCTGTAGGTACAAAGGTGCTAGGAGAATTTGTGGTTTGATGAGTTCTGAGTGCTCATGATAAAGGTAACTCAGTACCACATCTCAAGAGTCCCAATCTTTCCTATCAAGTCTCTGGCTTTAGTGTAACATATTCCTGGTGTAAGGATGGCCACACTTTATAGTTAGATGACAGAAAAATTATTAACTCATAGTTTTTCTCAATAAGGACTAAAATCAATCTCTTTCTCTGCCTGACAGACATAGTAGCCGCCCTCATCTTCCCTTTTCACAAATCACTGATAAAAAGCAGATAAAAAGAAAACAAAAGGGTGATGATGAAGTTTATGGGCAATTTAAAATATGGTCTCCCTGTATGAATTCCTCCTTTTTAAATTCACCAGCTCCTTTTCCCCCTAGAATGTGTTTCTGTAGTCTCAAGGGTCCTTTGGGTATCCTGGAGGACCAAGGGGATATGAACCTCAGGCATCAGGATTGGAAATACCTGTCAAAAGTCTGTCGTCCACCTTGCCAAAGGAAAAACAGATACAGCATTCACATCCACAATACCTTGTGAATTTGACTGTAACTACCTTTTTTCTCTTTGTCTTCCTTAGATTTAGCTGTCACTTGATCTCAGTGCAGGCATTCTTCCTGTCTTTCTTTGGGATGCCATGCCATCTCCAACTCTTCTCTGTCCCCACTCTCTTTCTTCTCTCCCTCTCTCTTTCTAAGACAAAATACAGTCTATACTTTTGTATCCTAATCTTGTTCTAGAGAAATTCTTTTAGTGTCCCACATGGAATCCCTATTTAGCTTTCCACCCTAACAGCTAGGACTGAGAATATGACCTTCCCTGATGCCCTGCTCCTCTTGTAATTAAGTCAGCCCTGATCCTGAGCATGTCCTATGTTCCAGCTGCAGAAAATCAGTCCCTTTACATGCTTGCCAAGCAGGCCATCTGCCTTTCCTGCTTGGATTTTAATTAGACATTAATCATCCCCAGCCTTTCTAAAGCATTAATTGAACTCAGCAACATCCACTGGATTCCATATAGTTATTGTTACTAATTCCTACCTTACTCTCAAAACCCTATGTCCTTGCACTTTCTACTACATTCCTTTTTACTGGTCTTTCATCTCAGTTCAATAGCAATGGAACACCACTACCATAAACCAGGCTATTTATTAGTGAACCAACTATCAGTAATGATGGGGTCTTTACAGCCAACCAGCAGCATGCAACCCAGCTTCAAACTCCCATTTTAGAATTGGCTACTTTGGATAACTCCTGGCTTTTACTGCTTATGGTCAGGCTTCTCAGGAAGCCAACTCCAATGCTACATGGATATGCATATAGGACTTGTTTTTTATGTTTGATTTTGGTTTTATTGACGGTTTTTAGGAACGGCCTTCTCAGTGTCTACATTTGTGTTTTTTCTTTGTTTTCCCAGGCCTTAATGGTGGCAGTAAAGACTCCCCTGCCCTTCTGCCCTGCCTTCACAGTCCCTTTTTGAAGGACTCCCACTTCTGCCATGGAGGACCCAACCTGTTTGCTGCGGAAAGCTCCTGGTAAGTGTAGTCGTAAGTCCCGAGGGGCTCGTCCCACGAGGAGGCCCTGATCCACTGGTGGGATTGACTCAGCAATTATAACCCCCAAATTTGTAACTATTTTAAGGCCCTTCCCATTTGGTTCTGTAATTAGCCCTACCCCAGAATGCTTTATAAAACTGAAGAGAGCATGGGGCTGTTCACTATTCCTCCTTCCTGTACAGACCTAAGCAGAATGAAGTAATGAGACTGGGATTAAGCTGTAATAAGTTTAGTTCCTGCATTAGGGGAAAGGTGGGGATAGCACCATGGTGACACTGCACCACTTAAGATAAAGAAAAGGAAATAAATGGGCAGATGGAGAAGAGATTTTGATGGCATTATTATTTCCTTTTAAAGAAAGAGGCAAATACATTTTATTAAGTCTCTATCACTCCCTCCCACTTCAGCCAAAGTTTTAAGTCCATCTTAAAAGCTCTGGAAGTAGATGTCAGCAGGTGAAGAGACTGGGAAACAGATGATGGTTGTGAGCTTTTGTGTAAATGTGAATCTCAGCTACCATTAAAGACAGAAAGACTGGCAAAATCATGGGAAAAGGAGAGGTTTTAAATAATGCCTTCAAATTGTGGTCACTTTGTGGGGAAGAGTTCTAGGTTTTTAATTAATTGGGGCATAAGAGTAATACAAGTAATTGTCATATCACAGTTAGTAACAAGTCTCCCAGAAACTCTGTTGTCTTAAATATTTTGTGACTCATTGAAGTCTAGATAGGTGAATATCCGCGATTCGCCAGTAGGTGGAGCCACGGTAGGAATCTTCCTCACTGATGGAGGGAAAAGACAGGTCTATGGCTCTCTTGGGAGTGGTGGTGGTTTGCTCAAGACTGAGAACTTTGTTTTCTCTCATTAAACCTTGTTTTTATGGGTTTCAAAATTCTGATAGATTTTTGGTCAAGTTATTTTTATTTCAAAAGATTTAATTTTAGGCTCGGCGCCTGTGGCTCAATCAGCTAAGGCGCCAGCCATGTACACCTAAGGTGGCGGGTTCGAATCCCCAGCCCAGGCCCGCCAAACAACAATGATGGCTGCAACCAAAAAAATGGCCGGGCATTGTGGCGGGCGCCTGTGGTCCCAGCTACTTGGGAGGCTGAGGCAGGAGACTCGCTTGAGCCCAGG